>JACMIF010003268.1:0-12367 GCA_014805445.1 Diplogasteroides magnus
TTTTTGCCGAGGCTATTTTTTCGAGAAAAAGTTGCATTTTCGACAGTTTTGGCTCAAATTATGTTCCCATGAACACTTCAAACAGCATCTGACTGTATTACTTACATCCTTTCCAATTTTCAATGTATTTTGGCTGACGCAAAACCAATCAGCTTTTTCTGTAGAAAGGCTCTCCACAGTGGAACAAGTTTCTTATGAACAAAAACAGTCAAAATCGAATACAAACTTAAGTTTCAAAAATAAAGTTTCATGCAATTTTTATGTATGGCAAAATCAAATTAAATTTTTGCCGAATTTGCCGAATTTTTTTTCGGCAAATTTGCCGTTTGCCGAATTGCCGAAAAAATTTGCCGCCCAGGCCAAGTACCAGGCGACTTTTCGAAATTTAAAATTTCCTCCTCGTATATAAATCATGTCAAAAGATGTTTCCAAAATAGACACGAGTTATGATGCGAACAGAACTGGAACACTGAAAAGTACGGATGTGGAAACGTCGTAAAACAATCTATTACTTAACACTTCAAAGTCATCAGATAATATTTCAGGCCACTGGAACCTGTTAATACGCAAACAACAAAAGAACAAATTCCTTGAACATTTATTGCTTCGTTTGTGAAACGACGAAAATCGTTTAGCAAGAAAAATGAGGTTAAAAGCAATTTTATAATCATTTTGGAAACAATTTTTGCTCATTTACTGTATAGTCAGTTTAGTATTACCGGACAGAAAGTTTGGAATTCGCCATCATTGATTAGTTTGCCAAAGAAATGTCCAGTCTCGTGATCCTCGTTTGTGATTTCGAATGAATTAGTGGCATTTGTGTACAACATGAACCCTTTTCCCCTATGCGGAGTCATTCCTCCGATGTCCTCTCTCCAGTCAGAATCCACAATGTATTGGTTAGACGACTCTTCGCTAGTGAAGATTTGCTTTTCGAGATTTCCATTGGTCTTGGGTGTGAAGAGAATTACGAAAGACCACGCGATGCTGGGAGCTTGATCGAAGAACAGTTCGAAATAGAGGTCGCAGTCGCTAATGAAATCGTAGAAATACAACTAAATAGAAATTAAATTAAAAATACATCAATAAAGCTTACCCTAAATTTCTTCGTCGCGCTAATAGTGACCATATTCGACAGGTGCTAAAATTCCAAAGATATAGAAACATTGATAATAGAAACAACTTACAGTGATGGCAGCAACAGTCGTTTCCGTGGAAACATCGTCAGCCATTGGACAGAAAACGTCTCTCAAAACAGATGGAGATGTGAACGAGTTTAAGGCGTGTTTCTGGAAATGGAGAATTTATCTCAGTGGAAAACGATGGCAACTAATATTTTTCTTTGCTTATTGTCTCTAGTATGGAGAATGAAACAGGAAAGAATTTAGAGGAGAAACGATATCGATTTACGCTAACTTCAAGTTAAAAAAATAGCCAAGGTGCGTTCTCGTGATCTCCAGTCATTCAATTTGCTGCTTTAATAAAACTTACCAGCAGATCAGAATAGCCGTGCGAGTCGGCATAACTCATGAGAATGGAAGCATCCTTCTGCAGATAGAATATAGTAGTTCGTAAGACGGTGCAACTTGTAAGGGTCGGTGGATCAAATAAGTATATATACGCCAAAAGTAACATCAAAAGGATCGGTGGAATCGGATTTTGGGGTTCAAGGCGGTTTGTCGGGTTTCACAGTGACGGCCCTTTCATATTATGAGAGACAATACGCTAATACCATGAAGAAATACCTTTAACTCTTACCTTATTCAATTTCGCAGATAGCAAGTACTTAGAACATCTTGTCATTGCTCCCATCACTTCACATCTGTTTGCTAACTCGTGCATTTTGCAAGCAGCATCCACTGGCAATCGTGCTAGCTACCGAACAAAAATGATTAAAGTACCGGAATGAGGAGTTGATCCAGGCGTACTAATAAAGGTCAAAAGAGAATCGAAAACAGTACTAGACAATTCCGGCAGAGGAATAACCTGAAAATTATCTTGCCCGGACTGCATGACAGATGTTGAACCCACCTCCATTCCCTTCTCCTTGAAGTCTCCATAGAACATTGTGGAGAAACACTGAGAGTTAACGGCCAACAACTTTACAAAAAATAAATTGATAAACTATCAACCAAATCCAACCTCCTTGCTAAAATGAAGAACATCTCCTTCCACTTTCACTTTTGCACTGGCAATGCGAAATGGACTGAAAAACAAGAAAATGCATAATTAAAGTTCTAATAACACCTCGTGGCATTGTTAATATTCCCATTATCCTCCCGATATACCGAAATTGTAATGACACCGATAACGTTATCCTGAATGTTGCAAAAAATGAAACTTTACATGGAACGTTTATACCGAAATCATTGCCTGAACAAGTTCAGTTCGTGTCTGATGGTTTATGATCGAGCTGTCGCGAGACTTTTTCGCAGCTGGTTCGAATGTCTGAAGTTGAAACAACTATAGTATTATTGGATAGAAGCGATGATTGCCTCAACTGATGACTGAAGTAAAGGAAGCAATGAAAGATATCCATCCAATCTCAGCCACCATTCTGCAGGATTCTCTCCAGAAAACACATGAGAAGAAGTGTGTTTAGTTTCCTCAAAGGTAGCATTCCACAATGAAAGATTTACCATCTAAGGGCAGAAAGTACAATCAAATAGTTTTACCTAAGTCACTCCATCAGAACTCTTCCATGACAATGATAATTCGGCTCCAACGCATAAGGGCCCTTCTTGCCTGAATATACCAATCGTTACATTGTACTGTATTGAATGCGATACAACTTACACATCGCCAGGCTTAGGCAAAATCGATGCGTAGAACAAATCATCCGTCATCACAGCTATAGTGGCGCTGAAACGGAGTAATTATGTAAATTAGATATCTACTGTAGAACGCCCACAATTCACTTGGAGAGGCGAAAATGTTCACTTGCACTACACTCTTTCCATCAGGAAGCAGTAAACTGGTCTGTCGCCAGGTCTCCATCTAAAGTGAGTGACAGTTCAGATCCACAACTATTCTCGCTGTAAAGTCAACAGATATTTTTCAGGTCTTTCGAACCATTCAATAAACAAGCAGTAGAACCATTTCCTCGAAAATTTCTGCTTTATGTCACACGAATAAAGTGTGAAACGACTTTAACTGGCCAACATAAGTAAATGCATGATTAATTGCAGTTTTGGAAACAATCTCGACTCTGTAATAAAAAAACATAGTTGGGAAATACTAACAATACTAATGAATAACTGCACACTCAGATTTACGCTTTGCAAAAACCAGAACGTTTCACAATGAAATGTTCACGTCGCTCATCATAAATACGATAATCATCCACATTGACGAGCCTACCAAAGAAATGTCCAGTGTCGTAATGGTCTTTTGTGATCTTGAACACATTGATAAACTTAGTGTACAACAAAAATCCTTCTTCTTTGCGAGAGGTATTTCCTCTGTTGCTGTTTCTGAAGCCGGGAGTCACAATAAACTGACTACAGTTGTCAGGGTATGACACTATTGACTTTTCAAGACGTCCTTTGGCATTCGGAGTGAGCAGTCGTAAGAAAGACCATGCAATGGAGGGAACTTCGTCGAAGAACAGTTCGAAATAGAGGTTGCACGAGTTGATCTTATCGTAGAAATACACCTAGAAATTGGCAAGCAATATCTTATAAGTAAATAGGAATCATACCCTAAATTCCTTCATAGGACTAAGGCTTCTTATGGCCATTTCGGATAGGTGCTGCAAGAGGTATTCATTTGAGCAACAAACATTTTCGACAGAGAATTTTCTTGCATTTTTTCCTGATTGAACGCATCTAGATTTTAGAAAATGGATAAGGTTGGTAGGTTGTCGTGATTTTATAACTAATAATGACTTTTCAGTTCTCTTGCTCATTAACAACATTCAAAAAATCTAGCTTAATTACCATTTTTTCGGTATATGCAGGAAATACAGGCAAACAAATAACTCGTTCTGTAAAAACAACAGATGCGTATCATTCAGAAAAAAATGTGCAAAATTTGAAACCTTTCCACACCATCTGGTCATTTGCGCGTAAATACGCGAAACTCAGATTCAACTACCAAAGAATCAGCAACTTACTGTGAATGCAGCAACTGTCGTATCGGTAGAAACAGTATTAGCGTGAGGACAGAAAGCGTCTTTCAAATCAGACGGAGAAGAGAACGAATCGAGTGCGTGTTTCTAAAAATATAAAGGATAGATATACTCAGAAAACTGATGCAATCTTGACGCTCGTGGAGATTTTGCAATAGTTATGCACAAAGAGCAAAAAAATACGACAATATGTTTCAAAGTGTATTTACTTTTCTTTGAAAAATAATTCTATAACTTTATTCTACAACATTCAGTTTATAGTTTTCTTTGTAACATACCAGCAGATCAGATTGGCCGTACGCATCCGTCCGCAGAAGGAATGAAGCACCCTTCTGCAAAGGAAATTGAACGGCATACGCTCAAAGAACGATTACCTCATTCAACTTCACAGACTGCAAGTATTTCGAACATCTTGTAATAACTCCAAGGAATTCATACTGATTGGCTATCTCGAGCAGCATACAAGCAGCTTTTGCTAAGTACAGTAGATGAAATATAATAGATAATAAGTGAAAAATGTACCCGATTCAGGAACAAATCCGAGAGTGGCAATCATATGAAGAAGAGCGCTAAATGAAGTTTTGGAGCATCCCTTCAGTGAAATTATCTGAAAACCATTGCATTATTCTTAAAGGGACCTTGTCACGATCTTTGAAGTTGGTCTCGATGAAAGAATGCAAAATTCTGAGCAGAAAACTTGTTTACACATATATTCAGAAATCGCTCACATTTGAGATACAGCGCTTAAAATAATGCTTCCAGCACGAAGCTACTCTGTTTATTCTCGCCAAACGCAGTAGCCTGGGGTCTGGGAGAACATTTTAAAGCGTTGTATCTCGAATACGGACGATTTTTGACTACATCTGTAAACAAGTTTTCTGCTCAGAATTTTGCACTCTTTTATCTGAGACTAACTTCAAAAATTGTGACAAGGTTCCTTTGACATGATAAGATTATGAAGCCAGATATTACGGGAGTACCGTTTTTACCGGATATCATATCCGGTAAAAAATTTAAAAGGCCGTCTATAGGGAACGCACCTCCATTTCCTTCTCCTTGAAGTTTCCGTAGAACAAAGTAGAAAAATAATGAGAGTGGAGGGCCAACAGCTAAATATACAACAGTTTGACTTTTACAGAAGAATTCGAACCTCCTTGCTTACAGGTATCACATTTTCTTTCACCTTCAGTTTTCCACTCCAAATGCGAAATAGACTGAATTAGACATAAAATCAAGGAGACATATAGCATGCAAATACCTTGTGCCGTTGTTAATGTTTTTACCTTTCTGCTGCCATACCGAAATTGTAACGACACCAATGACGCCATACTGAATAGAATCAATTCATGCGCACTAACTATCACGCATATATACCGAAATTGTTCCTAGCTCAACATCATTTCCAGTGTTTTGCTTAATGACTGAGTCGTAGCATGATTTCTTAGAGGGTGGCTCGGTTGTCTGGAGATCGAAACATTAAGAATTCACAAGTGAGGAGATCACCTCAACTGACTGCAGCAATGAGAGATATCCATCCAATCTCAGCCACCACTCTGCAGGATTATCCCCAGAAAACGCATGAGAAGATTTGTATTTCGCTTCCTGAAAGACAAAAAATATAGCATAAATTTACAATAACAATTACGATTGAAGCGTAAGATTAAACGGAGAAAAGAAAAAAAATTGCCTGAGCCACTCCATTAGAAGTTTTCCATGATACTGAAATTTCAGCGCTAACACGCAAAGGATCTTCTTGCCTGAATTTATGCCATGGTTGAGATGTGCAATTCTTGAAAAGTACACATTTTCACGATATCTGTTTCGGTTTCGATTATTCTAAAGTCACGTATCTTCTCTTACCATATTCGTTCACATTCCACCGCTCCCAATACGAACTACCTTTTACGTTGCTTTTTACTACCTGCCGAGAGGATGTGAGTAATGATACTAATTCTCTGTACATAGCCGCATCTCCAATACTGATGATTGATTACATTGATTACTATGCTGTTCCTTTTCCCGAATTGTAAGATCAAGAGTGATCATAGTTCATGTCTTTGAGTGATATTCCTTAGCATGTTCCCGGTCTAACATGGCGAATGCCTAAACTACATACACACGATAGGAAGCCGCTATCTTGAATTGCAATGCAAAACAAAATAAAGATCTTACACTTCGCCAGGCTTGGGCATGATAGATGCGTAGAACAAATCATCTGTCATTGTAGCAACTGCGTCGCTGTAATGGAGCGAGCATTTACAGTACATCGATAATACAGTAAGCATACAAGTCATTTGGAGAGGCAAAAATGTTCACTTGCACGACGCTTTTACCGTCAGGAAGCACCACATTGGTCTGTCGCCGTCTCTCCATCTGAAGTGTATTGATTGAACACGCAATCTGTCAACATATCATATTTCGTCTTAAGAATGATGCACTATTGTATCTCACTATATAGCTGAAAAGGCCCTATGCTACGACAGAAATAATTTTTTTACGTTAATTAAAAACCGGCAAATGATTCATGAAGTAATGTGCTTCAGAGACTAACAGCTAATTCGAAAAGATGTTGCAAATCAAATATGAGTTGAAATAATAATGCGATGAGAACGCATAAATAAATACAAAGCAAATAGTTGGGAAAACATTTTTATGCATTATTCAAAAAAAATTCACTCCACTGGAACAACTCTACTAAATCTGCAGAAAGTGAGTAAATGAACAAAAATGAACTAAATTAACAAAAATAGAAGTAGAAACATCAACGATGTAAGTACTAGCTATCGACAGCACAGTCAGATTCAATCGACAAACAATCCAAGATCCTTAACCTCAAGTGAGCTTCCCTCATTATAGTACGAATCATCATAATCGTTCCTTACTGCCAAACCGCGCTCATTGACTATTCTGCCAAAGAAATGTCCAGTGGTGTGGTTTTCGTTTGTGATTTCGAATGTGGTGGTGGAATTAGTATACAACATTAGCCCATCTCCGTTACGAGGGGTCGTTCCATCGATGTCCTCCCTCCATTCAGAATTCACAGTGTAGTTGCATCCGCTTATGGTAATTCGTTTCGTGAGAAAACCAGAAAAGTTCTTAGTGAGAAGAAGAACGAAAGACCATGCGATGCTGGGAACACGATCGTAGAACAGTTCAAAACACTGCTGGATATGGCGATGAGGGTCACGTAAATACACCTAAGGGAGGATAAATTGGGTTGCGGTAACCGGCACACTAATACCTTCAACTGATTCATCGAGCTACAGCCTCTCATGGCGACCATATTTGATAAGTGCTGAGAATAATACCTGCATAAATAGCAACTAACTCAAAAACTTACAGTGAAGGCAGCAACAGTAGTTTCAGGAGAAGCAATAGCAGCCACTGGACAGAAAGCGTCTTTCAATGTAGATGGAGAGGTGAATGAGTTCAAAGCGTGCTTCTGAAAACAAAACAATATGGTATCTCAGTTGGATTCAACTGACCAGAAGATCAGACTGGCCACACGCATTTGCAGAACTCAACACTACAGACGCTTCCTTCTGTAACAATTACATTGTAAAATAATTTATCTTAAATATAACCTCATTCAACTTCACAGACTTCAAATATTTCGAACACTTTGTAATAACGCCAAGAACTTCACATCGATTTGCTATCTCGAGCAGTTCGCAAGCAGCATCCACTAAATATTGTCTAATCGATGAAATGAGATGAAAAATCTACCGGACTTAGGAACGATGCCAGGAGTGCTAATCAAATGGAGCATGGAACTCAAAGCTGGACGGGAAAGGTCGGGCAGAGTAATCACCTGAAGCGAAACAGCAATAGCGCGACATTATGTCATATATTATATAAAACCAACCTCCATTCCCTTCTCCTTGAAGCCTCCATAGAATAATGTAGAGAAGTACTGAGAATGGATAGCCAACAGCTAACAATTATTTTAGTTATTTTAAAAATAACAAGGTTCAACCTCTTTGCTGATACGAAGAATATCTTCCCCCGCCTTCACCCTTCCACTTGAAATTTGATATGGACTGCACAACAAATAATTTTATGAATACAGCGAGGAAATACCTAGTGCCATTGTTAATATTCATACTGTTCTTCCGCCAGATGAAAATTGTAATGACACCGATAACGTTATCCTAAACATGTTGCTAAATTGTGACTAAATATGAAAGTTGGAAACCGAAATCATTGCAGGCCTCACATCGCTTCGGGTCTTTATTGTGTCATTGGCACTCTGGGCCAATGGCTCGTCTTTCTGTAGATATTCATACTATGAATTCACAAAAGGCATAAACGAAACACCTCCATTGACGGCAGCAATGGAAGATACCCATCCAGTCTCAGCCACCACTCTGCAGGATTATTCCCAGCAAACACATGCGAAGTTGTGTGCTTCACCTCCTGAAAATGAAACGTCAATTGTGTAATTTGAACGAATATAAAATTCGTACCTGGTCCATTCCCTCAGAAGTCTTCCGTGACATTGCAATTTCAGCGCCAGCACACAAAGACCCCTTCTTGCCTGAATTTACCAATACACCAACATAAACAGAAAATTCGCTTCTAATATTCACTGTGTGAGCAAGATCCATATTCACCCACATAGTAATCACTGACTCACTGATCGTGGGAGAGTATGGGGAGAAACTCCGCCCCGATTTTCGTAAGTAATAAAGGTGGTATCCAAGGGAGAGGCACACACCAATACACCACCAATACACTTCTCCTCCGTATTCTACAGCCACCTCTTATACCACTTCATCCTCTCTTCAACCATGTTATGTTCTACTCTCTTTCAACTACTGTACATTAACTGTAGCCAATACTGTGAGATAAAGGAATACGATGAATCGCTAGAACGCACTCTGAGGGTACAAATTGGGAGAGTCTTTGAAATTACTCTAACGCAATGCGTAAAATGGATTCTAGAGAAGAAAAAGAGAACTTACGTCTGTCCAGGTCGAAGTACGATCGAAGCGTACAGCAAATCATTGTGTCTCTTAGCCACTGTGTCACTGCAATTAGGCAAAATCATTAAGTCGATATAAACGATCCCAAACATACAATTCAATCGGAGAGGCTGAAATGTTTACTTGCACCACACTCTTTCCACCAGGAAGCACTAGATTGGTCTGTTGCCATGTATCCATCTGAAATATGTGAAAAGACACTTTTCATTCACATGTTCAATTGCAATACTTTCTATTATTAATAGAATGGGAATGTGACAATGTGTCTCCGAAGCAAAGGAATAATGTGCTAGAATTATAGCCACGGCGGAATAACAAAACAGTGTCTTTCAGGGAGGATCAATTATGCCACCGTTCGTTCGAATTTTTCGATTCACATTAGCAGTTTCGAGAAATAAACATAAACTGAGATATACTTGCGACTGCAACACGTTAATGAATACAAAATACAAAATAAATAGTTACGAAAATTCTTTATGCAACCTGGCAGAACAAAACCAAACAATAAAAAGCGAGACAATACAGTAACGTAAAGTAAAGTAGTAAAGTAAAGTAAGCTAAAGAAAAGTAGGAATAACGAGTTAGAATTAAAAGACATGTCTAGCTGTAACAATGAAATCGTCAGTGATTAAAATTTACTTTTTTTTCAAAAATGTGTGCACAACCCAGATTTTCCAACAATGGTCAGAAGACCTGCCCGTCCAGTTGGAGGAACTGGCTCGAAATCAGGCTCCCCACTAACCAACCTTCCAAAGAAATGTCCCCCGGAGCGGTTTTCGTTTGTGAGTTCGAATGTGGTGGCGGTGTCTGTGTACAACAACCATCCATCTTCACGACGAGGAGTCGTTCCTTCGATGTCCTCCCTCCAACCCGGTTCGGTAGAATACATGCCCGATTGACGTGACAAAAGCACGTCATCATTCCGACATCCGTCCATATTAGTTCCAAAAAGCATAACAAAGGACCAGGCAATGGACGGTGCGCGATCGAAGAACAACTCGAAACAGAGTCTGTCACGAAGCGGGTCATCAATCCACACCTCAAAGCATACAATAAACCATCTCCTGAAGCACACTGAACAAACCTTCAAGCAGTGCAACGAGCTAATGTCTGTCATTCTGACCAAATCCGATAAGTGCTGAAAATACAGCATAATGTGTCATATTATATATAATGAAATCGAAGCGAGAAAAAAGAAGGAAATCACACTTACAGTGAAAGCAGCTGCAGTAGTTTCCTGAGATGCAGTGCCAATCAGTGGACAGAAGGCATCTCTCAGTTCGGATGGGTCAGTGAAAGTGTCCAGAGCGTGCTTCTGGAAGAAAATTTCATCCCACTATCCCCCAAACCCCCCCCCCTTTTGTACATGTATCTATCTAAAGTTATTACACCTGATGCTACATCATTATTGATGCAAGGAAAATAAATAAATAAATAAAATAAGATCAATACTGCACACTTATGTATCACAAAATGATTTTAATGGTGACAAATAGGGAAAGGATTTTGGGTGTGATCTTCAAAAAAAGCAGACAACTGACCAACAGATCAGAATGACCGCACGCATTCGCAGAGTTGAGAACTATGGAAGCATCTTTCTGCAAGTGAATCGATATTAAAGACAACAAATCTCAACCAGCCTTATTCAACTCCACAGATTGCAAGTATTTCGAACACTTCGCAATAACGTCAAGCACTTCACATCGATTAGCTATCTGGAGCAGCTTGCAAGCACCATTCACTAAAATTGTCTATATCTGCAATTGAAAGAAGATCTATTCACCGGATTTTGGAGCACTACCAGGCGTGCTAATCATATGGAGCATGGAGTTAAAAGCTGGGCGAGTTAGAACCGGCAGAGGAATTACCTGAAGCAAAATCAGCATTAGCGAGACCTTATGCAATGGAACCAACCTCCATTCCCTTCTCCTTGAAGTTTCCATAGAATAATGTTGAAAAATACTCAGAATGGATAGCCAACAACTGCATCAAAAGAGTTCAAATTTATAAATTTAGCATTAAAAGTCACCTCCTTGCTTACAGGCAGCACATGGCCATCCACTTCCACTCTTCTACTTGCAATGGGAAATAGACTGCAATGGATTCAAGACATAATACATTTCACATGAAAATAGAGTACCTTGCGGAGACATTCTTATTCCTTCCGCTCTTTCGAAACACGTAAATTTTCACGGCACCAATCACGTTATCCTAAACAATATTTGCTTAATCAAACATACAAAGGATAGAAGGAAAATATTTGGAATACCGAAATCATTTCAGGTTGAATGTCCTTTGGATGACATTGCACTCCAACAAGGGATCTACGTGCTTTCTTCGCAGCTGGTTCACGTGTCTGAATGTCGAAATAATGTGTGCATTTCCAGGAATAAATGTAAATAATAACCTCATCTGACTGCAGCAATGGAAGATATCCATCCAGTCTCAGCCACCATTCTGCAGGATTCTTCCCAGAAAACACATGAGAAGTTGTGTATTTTACAAACTGAAGCGCACGTACAGATACATTGATGACCTTCTACATGTATCCGACAATGTTGATGAATTCATCCAGATAACACAAAGAATGTACCACTGTTCGCTAACATTGGAAAAGACCAATAGCACTTTTGACAAGACTGCCTTCCTAGATCTAAACATTCATAATCTAGATGACAGAGAACTTAACATCTCGCTGTATAACAAAACAGATGATTATAACTTTACGGTTGTCAGATATCCACATTTCAAATCTAATCTGCCAATCAAGATAGGTCTCAATACATTTCATGGTGAACTACTCAGGACATACAGAAATTGCACAAAACATTCTGATTTTACTCAGAGATGCAAGGCACTATTCATGTACTACCTGTACATTGAATACCCTGAGGCACTAGTGCGATCTCGATTGTTCAAATTCTTCAGAAACTCTCCTACAGTAGCACTATGTTATGGAACAAACAATTCCCGCTTGTGTGAAGACATTCTACACTGATCCACCCATACAGTTCTTCACATTCTACTACATCTCTCACTCTAAACCATCTCTCTCACCTCTCCTTACTCTCTCCTTCCCTCCACTCTCTCATCATTCCCTTCATCATGGTTCAGACATTTGACCTGGGAAGCGCCATGCCATTCCTCCCCTCTTACAACAACAACAACAGGGAGAGAGGGAAATTCTCTACATTCATTCCCTTTTCATTCATTCAAACTGTTTTCATTTTATTGATTCTATGATGGCCCCGAA
>JACMIF010003270.1:0-15097 GCA_014805445.1 Diplogasteroides magnus
GATTTTTTTCAGAGGTTAAAAATGGGTGCGTTTTACTCAACTTTTTATGCGCTATCGAATGATATATCATTTGGGCAGTTTTGAAAATATCGATTTTTTTACCTATTCTGGCCCATTTTCCGTCCAGGAGAGGGCTGCCTAAAAATTTGACAGTGGATTCTTTGGTTTCCCCCCAAGTGCTCTCGAAAGATATACATATGGAATGGATCCGCCATAACCAGTCCAAAACCGTCCATTGTTAGTGAGGGGCCGATTTGGACATTCACATTCGACGATTGGCTGTTCAAATGGCTGCGTTCATTTTATCGGTGAAAGTCGAAAACGAAATTGAACGTACCATTCGAATTGGGGATGAATGCCCAAACGAGGAACGATAATTGATCGGAAAGGGCGAAGATTTATTTATGCACATATCAGCTGTTTTACTTGCCAAGATCGAAATCTCCCGACAATCATTGGAATAAAACAATTTCAAATCTGTGACGGATTAGGAAAGTATATTAGAGTGTCGAGAGTGGGAAGGTGCCCGTTAATCCCATTCATGAATGAATAAGACCGCCCTATTCCCTAGAATGATGAAAAATGAAGAGGGGTGAATGATAGGGTGTCGCATGCAAGTCGTTTAGTGCATTCGTCGTGTCTCTACTCTCCGAGGAGCGGTTGTATCACCATTATATAGACAACCGCTCCTCGGATAGTAGAGACATGACGAATGCACTAAACGTCTCGCATGCGACACCCTAGTGAATAACCCAACGAAAACAACTGGTAGTTTTGCTTAAATAGATTTTTGCGAGGCGCTGCAGTCTGATTAGATAAAGCATGCCGCTCTAAGATCCCCGTCTTCCACAGTTCAGTGGCTGGCTTGGTCAGCTCATTCGAAACAATTTGTGATCTAAGTTGACACAGAGAGAGAGAGAAATATTCATGTGTGTATGCAGGATAATGAGCTTGAAACGAGAGAGAAATGAGCTGCAGCTCGTATGCCAATTTCGCAGTTTCTCATTTGCGATATCCACCACTGCTACTACGACAAATCAAAGATCTTGCCCACTGTTTGTTTCTTTAGCTCGTGTAGAATGCTATTTGACAGGCAAGGGACAAATAATTCAATTTCTTTATGAGGAGGACAATTAAAGTTGTGATTGCGAAAATTTAATGCGTTAGTTATCTCTGCTCCTCCGCTGAGAGGCCGCCTAAGGCAACGAAAAAGAGGATACGAGATATCTATTGCACTTACGCATTCAATTGCACTATATCGCTCCAATCGGATACATTCATTGTATAAGAGCTTTTCGATCACGAGACACTAGAAAGCAAAGAAGCTTCCATAAGCTTCAATAAATAACATAAATTTAATGCCTGCTGGCATGCTTCATTTGCAATAGCCTTCGGTGGCGTACGGCTTCTTGTTGTAGTAGAATGCAGGCTGTTGCATTCCGTTTGGAGGGGTGAAGATTCCGAACTGTGCGACATTTCCCGGAATCTGCGATTAAATTAATTAGTTCGCTCTTCAATATTTGATTTGAAGCCACTAGACTGCATTATGGTTGGCAGTAGAGTGGAGATAGACAACAGGACTTCCTAGGAAAATATATGCCCTATTATATATGAAAAAAAGGATCTCATGCCATAACTTCTTTCTAAGTGATCGGAAAAAGATGTTAGATATTCTAAAAATAGGATATTATTTCCTGAACAAATCAGCGTTGTTAGGGCTCATGTTCTCAACCCGCAAGAAAGTTATGGCCAAAAAACCGAAAATTTTCGAAACTTTTTTCTTTTGATCGGGGAGGCACAAAACTTAGCAACAATGTAGAGGACCATAAAAGAAAATTTTTGGTGCATAGAACTTAATTTTTCGCAGGTTCGTTCCGATGTCATGGCAAAAAAATCGATTTTCTCGCATAAAAAATTACTTTTTTGTCATAACTTCGGCACTGTCGAAAAATTAAGTTATATGCACCAAAAACTTCCTTTTATGGTCCTCTACATCGTTGCCAAGTTTTGTGCCTCCTAGATCAAAAGAAAAAGTTTCGAAAATTTTCGGTTTTTTGGCCATAACTTTCTTGCGGGTTTAGGACATGAGCCCTAACGATGCTGATCTGTTCAGGAAATAATATCCTATTTTTAGAATATCTAAAGTCGATTTTCCGATCACTTAGAAAAAAGTTATGGCATGAGATCCTTTTTGGGGGGTCAAATTGGTGTTGGGAAATCGACTGCCATGACGTCACTAGAAGGAGCGACCTCATCATCCACTAATAGTAAACATTTGTGGACCTTGGCATATTTATGCAATAGTTGTTTAGTAATGCAATTCAATTTCCATCGAAATATTTCAAAAAAATCGAAAAAGTATTAAAACTTTCCGGACACCCTAATATTTGAGTTGATTCGTACAGTAAAGTTTTAACCATAATGTTCTAAGTCTAGCTATCACTACAGTGCATGAGAGGATACCTAGCAACACGAAATCAAGACTCTGGACGCAAATGCACGCGACATTTTCAAAAAATGAAGTATGTTTGTGATTTTATTGGGGCTCTGAGTTCTAAAGCGCATGACAAACCATAATTTTTAGGCAGGACTTGCGTCAGATCGACCGCTTATGCTGAATTTTCGCAAGGATTGGCCGCTACCCATGGTTAAGTAAGCATAATGCATGTCCTTGTCCACACTAGTAAAGAGAACAATTCCGCAGGAGTCACGGCAAATGAACAATTTCGAGAGCGAAAAATAATAACACTAACGAACCGGCGTCTGCGTCGTGGCACTCGTGGCCAGATAAAGCGTTTGTCCGGCAGTACAAGTCACCATGCAATCCATAATTTGAGCTGTCACTGAAAGGAAACTAAAATAATATATATATGTAGCGAATCATGTTTGACTGGAATACTCGCTCACACCCTTGATAAAACTTGTTGTTTCCGAGGAAGCCAAATTCTTACCTATATTCGCTGGAGGCGGTACTGGTTCGGGAAGAGGTCCGTCCGGTAACGGTCACGGCAGCGGAATGCAAAGTGCCTGAACAGTACTTCTTCTTTCGTTGCCGGTTCCTTTCTGCCTTTTGCTTAAAATTGCTCTAAAAATACGAGAACTCGACTCACCACGAATTATTAGTACGGAAGCCATGCAAATAGGACTGTATATTATCTACGCGTTGCCTTTGGCTAGTTGGATTGGTACAGATTCGAGCTTGCAAGATTACTTGGATTTCCTTTCTGTAGTTGATACACTGTGCACTTACAAAGTTAACAGGATCGTAGAGTGATTGAGGGCTGCTAGTAGTGATTTTGGCACCGGCACATGTAAAAGATGCGCCTTCGGGCATCTTAAGAAGTCACGTTAGATTTCCTAGTTTGTCCCGCGTTGCGCGGCCCTCGATATGAGCAGAAACCACTGAAAGATAGTGCACAGTAGGTAGTATGCATCCTAGTTGAACTGTTATAACTATACAAAAGTATAAATATGTATAAATACTCACAATCAGTGCGCTAGGTACGTTTTTGACCGGCTGTGCTCTTCAGGTTTGCATGATATTTATTCACCTATCCACCAGATTCAGTTTTTTTTTATGTTTCACCCCTATTACTTATAAAGTTAAATTTCCGTTGGGATGTATTATAATATCAGTATAAAGTTGTATTCTTAGGTAATATGAAACACATGCCAAAAACTAGCCACTCATCCGACAAGTGAAGGCGGACAGAATCCCAAATTTCATTCCATCTCTCTGCATCCTCCATTGTGCGGTCGTACCTCGCGCACAGAGACGACTGCACGGTGGAGGGCACATAGAGACGGAATGAACTTTGGGAATCCTTCTGCCTTCACTAAAGCCGACCATACTGTGAGAGGCGTTGGCGAGAATACGAAGAGGCCTGGGACTTACGTAGGCCACGTCTAGGGTATCCGAATTGGCGAGCACCAGGCGCGTCCCTGCTGGGCACGTGTATTTGCTGCCACTCTTCACCGTTTGCACTGCCGGCTCTCCCGGGGGTACGGTCAGATCGAGCGTGCACGCTGAGGATGTGATCCGTATAATAGTAAGAGTAAGAGATCCGTAAAGCAGCATTAATAGACCTACGTGGAGGGTCGACGAATGGCGGCTTCGTGGGTGCACATGCGCGAGTGTGTAGGGTCGTTGCAAGAATGATGAAGAATGAACGTAGCATCTGCGGGACTATAAAGTTCCGTCAGAGGAGTCTGAATGAGTCCTTCCTCACAGAATAATCGATGTCATAGAGTGAGCGGTTAGCATATAGCCTCCAAAATCGGTCATTGGTGAACGCTAATAGCGTTCATAGACCATGCTCATAGCTACTAGGTATTACTAGTAAGTAGGGAACGGACTCCAAGCATAAGCGCACATTTGTGTCGTCTAATTCCCTCGGAGCGATTGTCCATCCAGTGAGACAGACAACCGCTCCGAGGGAATTAGACGGCAGAAATGTGCAATTCTGTTTGGAATCCGTTCCCTACTAGTAATCGTGCACGGTCTACTGTCAAATTTTCCACTGAACGTAGACTGGACCAGAAAGAATTCATTGACTACATACATGCACACTCTATGACTGATATGAAAACCCTTTCCATGTTTACGATGAGGAATATACAATCATGCACACAATTGCAAATTGCCAAAGATGTAAGTCGGCTCATGGAAGTTCCAAGAAAATAGCTTGAAAAAAGCTCGGATTGTGGACGATCAAAATGGGATTGTGAGAGTGATCGGATTCGAAACGATTAGAAAACTTTCACTTTTTCGGGATATATATTCCTCTCTCTCTCTCATCCTTCTCCTTGGATCAAGTTGGCATATATATGGGGAGGATCACAAAGGCATCCTTCCGGAAAAGAATGAAATTCCTCAAACTTGGGGATGCCGCGGAAAAGAGGGTGATTTGGGAGTGAAAATCAGAGAAAGGGGAGCAATTCTAAAAGTTTGATTTGTTCTTTGGTATTCTATTGTGGCAAATCACACGAGCGAGCCTTAACAAAATCCCCGAGTGGCTTTAAAATTAAAATAAGAATCCAATGTGCAAGATGAAATGACTGTAGTTGAAGGAGAGTGTGTGATTTGGCACAATAGCGTAGCAAATGCCAAATTACATTTTTGAATTTCTGTCCTTTCTCTGCTTTTCCCTTCAAGATCATCATCTTTTCCGCTGCAGCCTCGAGTTTTAGGGAAATAAGTGAAGGTGAAGGTCATTTTTCCGTGCTATTTCGTCGTTCCGCTGACTTCCGATCCTGGTTCTGCATATGCTTCAACTGTTAAACATATTGGGAATAGCAGCAGTTATGATGCATAAAAATGCTCACTGCACAATTGTCTTATGTAAGATTGTAATCTTCTCACTCTCCAACAAGCCTTGAATTTCACGCGCTACAAACGCAGACATTTTGTTTCTCATATAAACTATTCTTTGCCTAACAGACTTCCAGTGTTCATCTACAATGGTTGGCAGTTTGACTCCTTTGTGGGTTATGTTTCAATGCTACTATATAATCGAATATATACACTCTGTGAAACATAACCCATAAAGAAGTCAAAATGCCAACAATATCATCTACCCATAGTAGTGCGGGCGTCTAATGAAACAATGGGGAGACATGAGAACGAATTTATGCAATCAATAACGATACGCGCACGCTAATCCATACTGCTCATTAGGGTTTCGAAATCAATAATCAAATACATTCCTGAGTCTTCTAATCTCAACAGTTGCTTCAATGTAGGCAACTGCTCCGCAGAGACTAGAAGAATCAGAAATGAATTTGATTATTGATTTAGAAATCCTACTGCTCCTCATCTTTGTCATCACCAAGAATATCGCATAAATGAGCTCTGATTCAGGCAACAGAACGGAATCTCCCAAGCCGAAAACGGGTACCGTGTGCAATGACAAAGGATTCTGCGTGTCGGTTGGGTCCAATTTTTATTAAATTGTACATAGGTGAAAGTGCATCGTTTGAGGACAAGAGAGGGAGCACGGGGTTCTGGAACTGTGATAATGCGTAGGCCGGTGATAGAGGAATCATTTTCGAGGTGAGCACGTAGCTGAATAATAGGATGTCGCATTGGGCAAAGTGGATCATAATGGTTGTCTGTTCACCCATTCCAGCCACTTCTCGAATGTGCTCGACAGAGAATAAGTCACTGTTGCGCATGCGCAGAAAAACGGGACGCTTTATTTGCAATATTGATTACTTCCTTGTTGTACTTCAACATGATGATACGATAGAGAACAATATTTCTCACGGAATGAGCGATGCAATTGAGTCAGAAACGAATGCAGTTGTTGCTGTAAAGCTAGCAGCGGATAGGGAACGCATTATATCATTTCAAACCCTCCCCAAACTCGTCGGATAGGTCGTCTCTCATTTCGATAGGCAACCGCTCGGATGAGATTGGGGAGGTTGGAAATAACATCGTGCGTTCCCTAGTAGCGGATTGTGTTTTTCTCTACTGTCACTTCAATTGTCCGTTCAACACTGCATAGCCCTAGCAAAATCTCTTTCTTTACGGCGAAAACTGCAATACGACGTGCGTTGACGAGATGGAGTGCACCGATACGGATGGATCTTCTTCATTCCTCAATCTCTTTTGGGTGTTTGGAGCATGCACAGGAGATAGGTACAGTGGACAATGAACACATTCGCATCGGATTCTCAGTGTCAAAATGCATAGAATATCGGTTGTCTTAAAAGTTTACTCCTATGAAATAGTGATTTCGCGTAGTGACCACGTCTCGTTTTCATCGTCCCGCCTCGCACAGTGAAAACTTTTTTCACTCGAACAACCGTCATTGTGATGCTGCGGTTTCTTGGAATGACCCATGTAAATTTGGTTCCTCAAAGTTTAGCCGTTTAGATGTTGCTAATATCCGCGGAGCGTAGACCAATTTTTTAGCAAAACATGTCATCGCCAAGTGGGCGGAGCTTGCGGTCCCTATATATAGACAAAAAGTTCATAATGTATCCTCAATAAAATTCGAAAACCTTTTCGCCTTGCCTTTCAGTTTCAAGAAAGTTTCAAGAAGAACGAAAGTCATTATTTTTCTGCCTTTTCCGATTCGTCGCCCTCACTCCAGAATGTCCGCAGTTGCAATCATACTTGCGATCACATTACACACAACGTTGATTGTCAAGTGTTACGGTGAGTGTATTCTGAATTTTCTCAATTGCTGCCAAAGATCACGGTGCACTAAATGTGTCTTTCGTTTAGCGGAGAACCACTTGGAATATAAGCAGAACAGAACAAAGTTTGAATGTCCAGAAGAAGACTTCTGTCTAACGGTATGTAAGAATTTTTCAGCTGTTAAGCAAACGTGGTCTTTGGTGAATGGTGTATTTCAGCGGATCAACAAAACGGCGACCAAACGCAGTTGCGGGTTCTTTGACGTTCCGCCGAACATGCAAGTAGGATGTGTGGTATGTAACCGTCGAATGTATTGTATTTATACAAATAAATTCGCAGTAAACTACATTTTTTCAATCGCCTAATGTCCGCGGAGCTGTTGTCTCTACGTTCGATAGACAACCGTTCCGAGTGGAGTCCACTCAATGGACTAGTCAAATGAGAAATGCACTTTCCTGATCCTAACATAAATCAGACGGCGACAAGCTTGATCAAATCGAAAATGAAAAAAAATAATTTCGATTCGTTCATTGCAGAACGAAGGCTGTGAGACGATAAAAGGCGACTGCAGGTGTTGCTGTCGTGTGAGTGTTTCTTCATTTCTTTCATAAAACGAAGTCCATATTTCAGGGTGACTTGTAATGGTGACGAACAACGATTGACTTGTGCTGCCAAGAGATACACGCCTTGTCAACTATTCTCGATACTCTTCCCGATAACCCTTATAATCTTAAGATGATCCATGACTATGGATACCAGAGTTTGCAGTTACAATGCGAATTCAGTTCGCAACAGAATTCAGTTCGCAGTCTAACTGCAAACTCTGGTATCCATAGTATGTTTCGCCGATATCCTTTATCTTGACAGTTATTGCTTCCGTGAAACATATCCGATCTCTCAGTCAACTAATATAATGTACTGGATACTGTAGAGTATCGCATTCGAGTGTTTGAACCTCTTTAATTTCACACGACCGTTGTGCTATGCATTCCAACTGAATCGTTGTTAAATCGAGTTCCGTGTATGACCGGGAATGGGGTAGCACAGTAAACTCAAAGTTGTCCAAAAATTCTGAAATTTTTTCTGTGAACTACCTTGGGGTGGGATACACTTCAGCCGCGAGTTCATAATTTTATCTTCAAAACTGACCGATTTTCAAAAATACATTTTTTTAAATGAAAATCTTTGTTTTTGAGTTTTGGTCGGCATGTTGTAAACCATTCGAAAGAGCATCAAAAGTTATGCAAAAAACGCCTTTTGACCTTCTCGAGAATCTCAAAACTACGCGAGATATGACCATTTTACTGTTTTTGGAACTAAATTTTTTCTAGTTTATTGATGTCTACACCCTTTCGCGATGGAGAGATGATCTGAAGAAAGTGTTCGGTTTGCACTGGTGGAATATGTCTGATGAAGACTGGAAGACAGCCCTCAATCATCACGCCCCGCGTTGAAATGATAAATGAATTGAATTGAATTGAATTATACGCCAATTCGACAAAAAAGTTTTATAATTATTTTCAATAGCAAATATGTGATTCTGAAGCTGTCCCTTCGTTGTCTTACATGTATTGTGGTAAATGAATGAACCTAATTTTCCAATGTGCTGTATTTTTAACAAAACAAAGTAAAAACGTGGAATAGAATACCAGAGAAAATAAAAGAACAGTATGCAATAGGCTACCGTAGCCCTTCATTTGCGATTCGCTTCGCAAATTGCGAATCAGTTTGCGATTCGGAAGGAATCGATCCATATTTTATCCGCTTTTTGGGTTTGATTTACTTACATTTTTAATGACTATTATTTGTTTCCTCAGGTCGATCGCGTTGTGTAGGAAGTGAGAGAGTGCATGGACGTTAGTGAGGAGTCCCATCCAGGTCATAATTCTTCAATTTTTCAATTTATCTGATTTTTTTGGTGTTTTCCTAGAAGCCAGTAATGCATAAAGAAAAGCACTTTTCATTCTTCATAGGGATAGGAATCGAATTTCGGAATGTTATTGACAGTTGGAGGAAATAACACCATCGCCACAAAATAACAACTTTTTTTTTCGCCCAAATATTTATATTTCCTGCCCACAGATCATACTTCAAGCACGAAATTTGAAACATTAGTGTTGCTTATGGCTGGCGCTTCTTTCACCGCCTGTCAATAACGTTCCGAAATGCGATCCCTACTGAGGAACCAGCATTTTTGGCTGTTTTGCCGTAAATGGCTCTTGCCTGAGCATTTGATAGAGAGAATCGCACGCATTCCACCGTAAATAACACCAGAGGAACATAAGAATAAAAAAAACTATTTTTAAAATAAGATTATGTAATTTATAGGTGGAGCGAGTGGTGGCAACCGGTGAAGAGGAGGCAGATCAAGGTGTCCGACGAGGAGGATGAGGATGAGCAGAGCAAGGGAGAGGCGGATTCAGACTACGAAGATGATGATGGCGGAAAGAAGGACAAAAGTGAGAGCATTAATATGAGTCACTGTCAGCAATGCGCTGCTACCTTCATTATGCACGGAGCGAAACAGGAAAAGGCACGTTGAATGTATCGAGATGTGCAAAAAAATGACGACAGACTTTCTATATGGGGACACTACACTATATCCAACTCCATATCTTCACTTTTCCATCTTCTGGAAGTGAAGAAGATGGGAAAGTGAAGATATAGAGCAAAGAAAGTTTGCGTAATGAGCAAAGCGGGAAAGAGGCAAATCGGGGGTTTGACAGGATTGAGAATGGTGACTGGGTGAGGATATCATATTTGCTCATCGCCATTATCATTACGAGATTTCGTTATAGGATACGCGGAAATATGCATTAAGTATACGGTAGACAATCATCTACGAACTTCAAATGGACATAGCAAGCGAAAGCATATCATTACATGAGCACATTCGTACAACCTCGATTATCGGTCATTATCAGCGGTAGAAAGACGGCATGAATAGGGGGGGGGCTTAATATCCACTATTGTGTCAATTGTACAAGGATATTTGTCTATGTAATCGATCTTATATGTAAAAATTTCTACCCCTGTCAGAATCAAATCCATAAAAATAAGTAGAATAGAACGCTAGCACCGAAGTATTCTGCGTTACAATTTTTTGACGCGTTTTCACTTCAGAAGCGTTTTTCTGTTTCTGGCTTTGTTCTGCGAAACTAGAGAGACTATCATGTTACCAAGTTGCAGGAATTTTTGCTACTATTTTTTATCAATTTTTCAAGACGGAAAAACAATTTGATTTTATCCTCCTTACATAAAAATTTCAACTTGAAATTTTATATACGGCCTACAAATTATCAGAGTTTCCAGGTTTTACAATTTCGGTTTTAGTACATAAATGTACTTGAGTAACCTCCATAAATATGGAGACTTCAAAACAATTTTGAATTTTTTGTTCCAGGTGATGGTCGGTAATTACCTGGAAAGTCTGTTATACTCGGCGAAAGCTTTCATGAACTCAGCGGTTAAAATATCAGGCCGAATTAAAAATTAATTTCAAGTTAAAATTCTGATGTAAGGAGGATAAAATCAAATTGTTGTTACGTCTTGAAATTTTTAAAAATAAATAGTAACAAAAATTCCTGTGACTTGGCAACATGATATTCTCGCCGGTTTCGCAGAACAAAGCCAGAAACAGATAGAAGCGATCTAAGCGCTTCTGAAGCGAAAAAGCTTCAAAGAAATTGTAACGCAGGATAAGTAAATGATAATAACGAATGACCCTGATTTCCGTAACACAATAACTCCTTGCTTCAATGTGCTAATTTGGAAGGAGACACAAAATCACCGGTTCTTGGTTTGGGAATATGGGAAAGGACTGAGGAATGGGTTGGCTCAGCTCCACTGGAATTGGAATGTGCTTGTGAGTTGGGAGATTGGGCAATACTGGCATGGAAATCATTACATTTTGTCCGGTTGCCATAAGGTTCGGAGCTCCTGTGTTGATTTGTTGTGGTACGACTGATGGGAGAGGTTGGTCGAGATGGGTCATGGCGGCTGATTCCGCTGGTGATTGGCGTTGTTTTCTTCTTCCGGCGGCGAGCTTGTCCACTCTAATCGCATGGCGATTCCTCACATGGCGATTGAGGACGTCACGACGACGCTGCAAAAATTATCATTGAAACGGAGAACAGGACCTAGACCCATGTTGGCCCTTTATATTTTTGCCCCCCCCCATGCAAAGATCATGCAACGTTCAATCGCGTGAGCAATCGTTCTACGTAGTAATTTGTGCGATTGGAGGCCACGTCAGGATCTCTAGATCACAATGTTCGATTAGCTCTCAAATAAAGTGCAAGGCGGAAGAGATAGATGAAAATAGACGATAATGTTCATTTGAACCTCATTTGACTACGAAAATGGTCATTTTACCCTCAATTCAACTTCTGTGAGGCTTCAAAGTCCCATGATTTATTATGCTTTGCTGTGGTTCGGACCCGCTCTCAGGCAAATTGGCTATCCGTTCAAACGTTCAAAAAAAGACAACCGGTTGGAGTTGAAATGAAGGTTGAAATGAGGGGTCCAACCCTGACTGGGGACTACAAGGGCAGGAACTTCAAACCCTACCGGTCCAAATGTAAGCAAGGGAAGGAATGAAATTTTTCGAATGGGGGATCACATGCGACAATCGTGTTGACTAAGGGATTCTAAAACGGTAGTAGAGTACATTCGTCTGTTGTCTAAATCCCATGGAGCGGTTGTTTATTGCATGAATGAGAAAACAGCTATTAGTGAATCAGACGCCAGACGAATGCACTCTACTACCGTTTAAGGAACCCTAGTGTTGACCTGTCCTTCCCTTTGCAGCAGACGTAACGCACTGCACAATAGTGATGGTCGAATGACAAAGTGCACTTAGTCTCCTATTCGCATTTATTATAAAAAGTATGTGTTTGCATACAGCATCCGAAAATCGAGGGCTACGATGTAGTGCGACAGATCTTTGATCAGGGAGGAAAGGATGAAAGAAGTACAGGAACAAGATTACATCAAAACGCGTCTCAAATATCTCCACATCTCGTTCACGACTTTAATATATGAGACATTCGCTTTCGTTTTCCGATGTCCTTCCTTCCAAAGAGCAAAGATCCCATTTGAGTAATAAACATTGTAAGCATTGTTAACACGCACCGCCGCGTAGTTGCACAGCCGGCAGATGTGGGGTCTATCATCGAAATGAGTGAGACGATGGGAGCGTAGGTTGTCGAGTCGACGAAAGCGAAGCACACAGAGATCACACGAGTACGGACGGATATCCCCATCCACTGAATTATTCGTGGTGGAGGGACTGGAAATTGCAGGTACAGGAATAGTCAGTCGTTGCCAAACCTCTTTGCTGTAACGTCACCAAGACCGGCGACCTTGGTTAGGTCACACAAGAATTGATTGACGAGGCGCGAGGGAGCCTCTGGTGCTGCAACTAATTTCATAAGAATTTAGAATTGGGCGCAATGCTGCGCCGATTTAGTTTTAATTTGCTTTGGTTTTACAATCGTGTAACCTACCAAAAAATAAATTAGCTTTCAAATGGTGGTTCTGCCAGTCCGGTAAGTTGCTTGTGAAACGAGTTATGGCTAAAAATTTCCCATTTTGCGATGCGATCCGTTTACAGTTTATTTGTTTTTGTCAGACAAAAAATCTAAAAAAAAGCGTAGCCTACGACAGATATAAGGGAAATATCGTGCTAGGGGTATTCTGATTTAGCCACGCTTGCTGTTGGCAGAGTTTAAATCTAATATGAGAAAAGCCAAGATACAGCTTAATTTTGGCTTACAGCTATGCTTTGAATGGTTTAGGTAGTCGTCATTTTCCGTTGATCCGCACCCATTGATCTTATTTTAATATTGTTTGAAAATACATTAGATGTTAACTGTTAGTAATCTTTTCATGCTTTGATTTTTATATCGTGCCATAGTAATCATAAATGTAGTTAATGAGGTCACTGATCGAGTTTCTGGAGATCAATATTGTTACAGGCAAGTCTAAGTGATAAAACAGTCATATTTATCATGTTCGACATCTTAGGGACATTTCATACATAGTCCCTTTTCAAAACTTTTCAAGGAATTACTGCCGAGAAGGCAATATCCATATGGGCACGTCCTGGCCCATTTGGGCGCTGTTCATTTTTCAGGGAACATTTGAGAGGAGCAGGCCTTCTCATTCCTCACCGGGCCGTCCAAATGCCAGTTTAGCACCCTCCCCCCCGACTATTTAGTCTTTTTACCTTTAAAGGTTGAAGAAGAAGGCATCGAGGTTGTAGCTTCACATGAAGAGTCAACCGAAAATGAAGTTCCAGAAGTTGATTCCACTGTGCTGCCATCGACCACCGTGCCAAGAATTATCTTCTAAAACATGGAATTTAGCTAAACTAGATAGATTAAGATGGAGCAGCTCTGCCAGAGGCATGATAACTTTGCCTACCTTCTCAGGTTCACTCATCATTGCCGCTGAGGCGTAGATGGCTGACCACATCTATAATTCATTTCATTCTTTATCCATTATCACATCACAATTCTAATATAAAACAATATGATAGACACAAAAAGGAATGGTTTCCCTCGTTAAATACGATTTAGGATGATGATATTTTTTTATATATATACGTATGTGCAAGATGAAACAATGCGCGCATGAGTACGGCTGAAAAATAAGAACATCATGGGTATTTGCGCCTAATGATCAAAAGAACAAATGCGCAATGGGAAAGCTGTCCGCTTCACCAATATGGCGCAATTGTCCATGGCATACTACTCTTTCACCCGAATACGGCCAAAATACGTCGGTTCAGAACCAGAGAGGAGCAAACAATAGATACTGCTAACGAGGAAAGGGTCTGAGGCCGGGATGAAATTAGAACCAGTGACCATGTGCGCTGAATAGGAGCATGTTGGGAGTGTTGAAAAAGAATAATGAGAGATCGCGCTTATGAACCATTTTCGAGAAAAGTATCCGAAAGGCATGCAACTCGATTTTCGCTTGTTTTTAAAGTTACTCTCCTGAGAGGACCCATGGCTACGTGCAATGGATGGGAGTATGATAGGAGTGTAGAATTTGAATAGTGAGAGAATTTTATCACGGCACATTTTGGAGAAAAAATTCCGAAAACTCTCAGTATAAAAACTAACATTTTATACAAGTTAAGTGAAAATCTCACGTTTTCAGAATTTTTTTTCTCCAAAATGTGCAGTGATAAAATTCTCCCACTATTCAAATTCTACACTCCTATCATACTCCTATCCATTGCACGTAGCCATGGGTTCCCATTTCACTGGGTCCTCTCAGGAGAGTAACTTTAAAAACTTTAAAAAAAGCGAAAATCGAGTTGCACGCCTTTGGGATTTTTTTCTCGAAAATGGCTCATAAGCGCGATCTCCAATTATTCTTTTTCAACACTCCCAACATACTCGTATTCAGCGCACATGGTCATTGGTCCTAATTTCATCCCGGCCTCCGACCCTTCCCTAGTAAGGCGGAGTTTGAGTTTGAGTCAGATAATGATCTCTTCTCCCTTTCGGAACCCATCAGCTCCATCCCCCCAATGTCCACAGATCACTTACCTTTCATCACAATATAATGCAATCACCCACCAATACGTTCATGGATACGGTATATCGGGCTGAAAATAAACGCGAAAGTGAAACTCAATGGGTTGCTTGAGAAAGAACACTGAAATAATGCCTGCGTAGGGGTACAGTCGGGCTAAAAGAGAGATTCCGTTCCGAATACTCCACTCTTGATGGCATCTTCACGCTCAATCACATCATATCCAATTGCAAGGAGTACAAACTTCCGTTGTACTTATTGTTTTTGGATATTCAAAAAGCGTTTGATAGTGTGCAGCCGAGAGTTGTGTATGAATCCCTGCAGGGTCAGGGTGTACATCCCAAATTGGTCAACTTTTTATACCAGCTAAATAAAGAGAGCAACAATGTCGTTGTAGTCAATGAC
>JACMIF010003271.1:0-15096 GCA_014805445.1 Diplogasteroides magnus
AAGGCCACCACGTCCAGCTTCACATCCTCCATTGCATTCTCCAACTCTTCGATCCGAGCATCCGTGCAAATGGCCTGCACATTGAGCGATCCCAGCTTGCTTAGAGAACAGAAACATTCGGAAAATAACGTCCTCGTCTTTTGAGCCCAACAAATGACAACTTTTCTACTTTAACGCACTGTAAGCAACCAATAGAGAAGTGGTTATATGTGCACTAAACATTTGATCTCGAACAATAATTCATAATTGATAAACTTCTTTTGAATGAAGTAAATATGTCATAAGTGAGACCATTTCATAGTCTATAATAGGCTTTAAAAACCAAGCAGATTGGGGTACCCAAACGGATTGGGGTTTGGAAAAAACGATAGTCTCACTTCATTTTCTCCATGAAGTTCGAGGAGAGGGGTCTATGGCGTTACTTTGCATCAATGCAGATTAGAGCAGGAATGTCGTCTAAGCAGATCGCGGAAGAATATAATGTGAAATACTATTTTGCATGCATGCATAGTCGCACAAATCGGCCCCTCTCATCTAATTGCACGGACAAAATGAAATGAGACTCGCGTTTTACGTGAAAAATGATAGCATTCTTTTGTCCAGCCCCAATCCGCTTGGGTTGAACCCAAGCTCAACGCACTTTCAGTCTCACACCCAAGTACTTGGGCCAATCCCTGCACGCACCCAATCTTTTTACCCCCCAAGCAGATTGGGTCTCATTACAACAGACAAGTACTTGGGTGGCTTGGTTTTAAAAGCCTAGTCTATAACTCTTTTCTTGTCTATTCATCACATCGACCGTGTTACTTGAGAGGAACGACTCAAATGTTATTCACTTCTCATGCAAATGTTATTCTGCATCATTCTCCCGTCTCGTCTTGTCTCAAACGGCCGTCGTGGGGGTATAAAAGTCTCTCCCATCACTCATTCTTCCTTCTCTGCCTCCACAATACACAAGATGGGGCTATGTACGGTATGTATTCTACCGTAATCCTCCCATCGATCGATATTAAGGTGAAGAAGAGAGGAGGTGGAGCCTCGAGAGCCGGCGATGACCGTTCAGGGAAACACAAGAAAAGTCATCACGTGAGTATCTGTCCGGATTCAGACTACCGTAATCCCTTCGTTTGAGGAGCAGTCGCACAAGAAAGAGAAGGACGAGGGCGGAGTGTCTGCCAGTAAAAAAAAGAAAAAGCAGAAGGGTGCAGCTATTACACCTCCTCCAACAACTACCGTACACTGGGAACAAGGATCAATAGGAACAGTGGAAATGTGGATGAAACATTATGGAGGCATTAGTTAGTTGGAATGTTGACCCATCGAACTACCGTAATCCCTTCAGCACAGGAGAAGATTGTCGAGGAATTCAAGGGCGAAGTTGCCGACTATCTTGCCCCATCATACACATTTACGGAGTTCAGCAGACACCAGGAAATGAATAGATACAATGTACGATATCGATATCGATTGATTACAGTAATCTTCCCTTCAGGATGTCGTCTGTCTTGACAATACAAGAGTTCCTCTCGCAGAACCTCAGACGTACATCCACGCCAATTGGGTAGCCGATCCGAAGATGGGAGATCGCCGTTTCATATTGACACAGGTTGAGGATTACGGTAGAATTCCGGTTGGGAGACGTATATGATTGAAGGTGCCCATGGAGAATACGATAGAGGACTTTTGGAGGATGTGCTATGAGCACAAGGTGGCAACTATAGTATTGTTGTGCGGATTGAAGTCAAACGATCAGGTACTGTAGATACTGTAGGTATACGGTATTGGGTCCATTGAGGGTTTACCCGAATTCTGGGCTACCGGCAAGGATGAGCACAGGACCTACGGAGTAATGTTTGTGAGGACAATGAAGGTATACTGTAAGAGGAGGGATCAAACTTCAATCGATATTCATTTAGACCGAAGAGACGTCGGATGAACAAATCTTCACGATCGAGGTCCTGCCTGACGGAAACAGTAATTCGCAGGTGGAGAGCAAACTACGAAGACCAAAGGTCAAAGATCAAACTACAGATCACCAAACTCTACTACTACGATAAATGGGAGGAGAAGTTGACGCAGAAGAACGCGAGACAAATTCTGAAGCTGAACAAAATGGTTAGTTGAAGGAGTACTGTAGGAAGAGTACGGCGGGTCAAACATGTGCTAGTGAAGGATACAGTAGCTGGTTGAGTGGGTCAATGTTGTGATCTTGAGATGGACTCGAATTCTCCAATCGTGTCGATGGACAGTAGTGGAGTTGGAAGGGCAGCGGTCTTGGCTGCTGTCGACTACACAATTGGAAGTCTACAACAGAGCAAAGGAGAACAAGTCGTTGTAAGTTGAGGGAAGGGATACGGTAGAATGGAGTTACTGTAGATGAAGGGGTTACCGTTCAATGGGATTACTGTAGATGTCCAGATACCGTATCCATCACTTACCGTAATCCTTCAGATGCCTGAAGTCGTTCGTTGGCTTCGCAGACAGCGCGCATCGTGCATCACGAACGATGAGCAGTACCTGTTCTGCATTCGAATCTGTGCAGAATATCTTCACGTGAGTACTGTAGTCATGCGTTGCGGTCGCGTCGAGTTCCCCTTTGATGTGCAAGTTTGCAGCGCTCATTCGGTGGAAGGTTTGACAAGGAATTCAAGAAAATCTGTCCTGAGCAAGAAGGAGTGAAGAAGATCGATTGAATTTGTCTCACTCATTCATCAATTGATAAACCGGCAAGAACAATGAAATGTTTATTTGTTGTTGCATTGGAAAAAGAAGGGAGAGGGTGAATGGATGAGGGAAGGGGATTGATTCTACTGACAATACTAAACTCGTCTTTGGTTCACAAAAAATCACTTAATTATCGATCTTCTGTGATCAACTGCCGAGAAGATTTGTATTCCTTTTTCTTCTGTGACAATTGAGACAGAGTTCATTATCGATTGTTTGTCTGGCTATATAATGATGTTTGAACATTTTAACTCCATTTGCATCTTTGTATATTTCCCCTTCATCCTCTTTCACCACTCCCACCCTATCATCCTTCTCTCTCCTCATTTCCCTTCCCTTCCCTCATCCCGGACGGTCGTCTCTTCCAATGGAACAACCAGAAGAGCCACCACCACCACAAGATGGGGAGGAGGTTCCATCCAGAAGAGACATTTACTTGGTACCGTGGTCACAAAATCAATCGATATTCGGACAATGTTCAGGTGAAGAAACTACTGGGCAAAGGAGGCTACGGAGCCGTATTCGAGGTCGACTACCGTATCCCTCCAAGGGCCATTTGAATTCCCTGATTCAGGTTGAAAAGTGACGGAAAATTGTTCGCGATGAAATGTGAAATGGCAAACGCACGTAAATTAGTGAGACGATAAACAACGGAAATTTGCTAAAGGCCGGAAGTTTTAGGTTCTGATAATGGATTGCAAAGTAATGAGAGCTGCTGCTCAACTACACAGTAAACACTTCGCAAGACCCATTGACAGAGGAAGAGTACTGGGAAGATTCAACTTTCTGGTCATGAAACTGGTACAATAACCAGTTACAGTACTCCCTTTAACTACAGTAATCATTGACCGAATCTTTGGGACCTTCGAGTGGACAGAAAAGACATGAAATTCACTCTGAACACGGCCCTCAAGATGGCAGAACAGTGTCTGTGTTCCATTGAGAATCTTCACAGGGTGAGGGTGGCCGAGTGGTTGCAAGGGTGTTCCAATGGCCCCGAGACCCGGGTTCGAATCCTGGAAGGAGGAATGGTTTTGCAGGCGGGATTCTTGCACAGAGACGTGAAACCAGGTAACTTCGTCCTGGGAAGAAAGTGAATATGAGTGTTTGAATTGGTTGAAATTGTTGATTGAGGGATGAAGGGGACGGCCACGTTGTTTTTATTCTCGATTTTGGACTGAGCAGAAGATTCACCGATGGGGTGAAAAGAGAAGAGAAAGGGAAAAATGAATGAATTGTATTGAGGACAAGGATATGAGACTTCCAAGAGACTTGGCTCCATTCAGAGGAACTGCCAGATATTCTGCTATTTCTGCACACAAATACATGGTGGATGGAATTAGAGACTACCGTAATCCAATCTTTCGTTGTAGGAACAATCGAGAAAGGACGACCTCGAATCCTGGCTGTACATGTCGTTGGAATGGACAAGTGGAATGTTGCCTTGGCGCATTTATAAAGGAGACAAGAAGGATGAGGTGACTCCCGCCACGACAGAAGGGATTACGGTAGTCATTCAAGATTCTGAGAATGAAGGAAGAAGTTCGGACAGATGCAGATATGTGGGAAATTCTGTTCTAAAGTGGATCAATCATTCATTTAGTCTGTATAAGCACTGCCCCAAGAAACACTTCCACAAGATTCTCACTTATCTGGACACTTTACAATACGTGGACATTCCTGATTACAGTTATGTTCACATTATAATCACAAGTGCATATAAAGTAAGAATAAGTAATACGATGAGGGGGAAAGGGACTCCATTAAGGTCAATCGAATAAACTACTCTGATCCACTCGATTGGGACCCCAACGAGCCCTACCACGGACCTCAGGCAAGTATTTGTTGGAAGGGAATGGAATCGAACTCGGATCATCTTAATACTATAATGTCCCAATTAACCACTACACCACCTTCAGGAGACGCCGGGTGATGGAATTCCTCAACTGGGAAACGAAGAAGCGAAGACACCGTCGAATGAAGGAATCGGTTCTAATGAACCGGTTGGTACCCAATGAGAATTTGAATGAGGGAATCGTCCAGAAAAATTGAGTTATCGAAAACTCACGCAGAAATAAAAACGGATAAAATTACTTTAAATTTATTTATGCTTGTATTTATCTTGCAATAACGACACAATTGATAAACTGAAATAGAAGCTGATGAAATGACGAATTCATTAATGAAATTCACTTTAGGATCTGGGAAGCGTCAAAATGGACAATTCAACGAAGATTGAGTGAGACTCAACTTCATATGAATAATCTCTTTTTCCCTTTTAGAAGTTCGACTTCGGCGAAGAAGGAAAAGAAGAAGCCAACATTGAAAGTTCGTACAACTCCAAGGAGAGGATCTTCCAAGAGTGAATGTGTTCGATAGTCAGTTGAATTGAGAGAACAAAGAGAATGGGAATCATTTTCAGAAGGAAATCTCACCTCCTCGAATAAAGGAACAATAAATATACATTGACTGTCGATAAAAGTGCTCACAGTCAGTGTTTTGGAGCGAATCTTACAGTAAAAAGATGTACGCAAGAAAAAGAGTCAATCGGAACGTTTTCGTATGTCCGAGACGTCTCGAACGAAATTAACAGTTTGTTATGAGCGAAATGGTTCGATTTTGACTGCTTGTCAAAATCATTGGCGTTGAACTAAAGGATTCATTGTTGTTTCAAAAGGAAATGAGTGGCAATCCCTCTTCCTACCTAATAGTATATTATCTATATTATCTATATTTCAATAACTAGGGAAGATTACGGTACTTGTCAGGGAACACTCGCTGGAGGACCTGCATAAGTCGTATTGCGGGGGATGATGGGGGAAATAATTCCGAAGAGTGAAAAGACACGATGAAATGAACTCTGTAATCACGAAGAGAACATTCGTCTGCAGACAAAGACATATCTGTGGTTTATTGTTTTATTTGGGAGACGATTAATATTGGCTAATGTGATTTTAAATAGTTGCAGTTGTTATCCAATACTTTTTAAATAAGATTTCAACGCATTGTTTGTTGGCTAGATCAATCTTCCTCACAAAAAATTTCGGTTGAAATATGAAGACAACAGACGATTCCTATCCAATATTCCCATTTCTTGTTCAATTTCCCATGCACAACAAAATTCAACACCGCAAGCGTTTATTGTCGTTGGTAGTTGGAATTAGAGTGTATTGGTGAGTGTCAATTCTTCTTTGCATCCGATCGAGGATTTGAGGGATGAGGAGATTGAGAATGAGGAGAAGTACACAAAGGAGATATGGAAGGACCAGGTTTCAGTCTGAAAAGGACAAATGGAGAAGTCTCTCTCAATATTCCATTATCTCTCACTCGAATCGTCCAATCTTCTTCTTTTTATCCGGACGATCTTCTTTATCCCTGATAATTCATATTTAATAATATTAATCAATAAAACAAAACCTCGCCGATGCCGTTGTGTCGTCGTCTTCGAGCATTTCCTTCACGTTTTTGTATCTGATGTACATGTTTTGAGAAGGCAGTTTCCCTTGAAAACCTCTTGACAACAACAACTTCCTTCGATCCTTTCTTTATCTCGGGAAGTTCCTTCAATTCATTCATCTTCATTTTCTTCCTTTCCTTCACTAACCCTGAGTGAATCGTTGTGTATCGGATTGAATCCTCCTTTCCTTGACAATTCTCCAATCAACTGAAACTTCTTCATTCCTTCTCACTTTCAACAGTCATCTTCAACCTGTGCAATCCTAACACATTCCGTCTCTGCGAGATCCGGCTTGCATTCGATTGATCCTGAATCAGGACCAATCCTATTTGAAATTTACAGTATTCTCTCACCAATGAGCGTGTTGATACCGGGCATGCTCAGAATTACCTGAACGCACAGAGTCAATGCGTCAAATGGAATAGTTTTACTTGGGCATTTCCGAACGGTTGACGATGCACTGGCTTTGACTCTCGCTAAAGGCAAATCGTGTTGGGACCAATTGAGACACAAGGACAAACCTTGACCTCCACGTATTTGTCCTTTTCAGTCAATGTAGGAGGAAAGTAGCCTCCCACTTCACAGAGCTTGTAGTACACACCGAGCCTACAGTACACTCTTTCTCCAATCAATCGATAATCGATCGATACCTCCTCCAAACATTCGACCTCGCACGTTCGCCCTTCTTGTCATAGGTGGGCTGTCTCCCTTTTCCGTTGAACTGAAAAGGGAATGCTAATCCCAGTCTTTTCATTCATTTCAAACCTCTTGAACATCCTCTTCACTGTCTATCTTGATGACTGAGTACTGTACTTGGTCAGTGATGTCCTTGGCCGCAGACCTGTACTTCTTGAGAAGTCTTAACAGTCTCAGCCGATTTCCCTTCCTTCCGAATGATCTACACACCCATCAATCTTGTACTTCGGCCATTGATTCACTTTGATGCTCTCATCGTCGTCCTTGCTATCTTCTGAATCCTCAGAATCGTCGAAGAAGTCGTCCTCAAATGATCAGAGATCAAAAGATCAAAGATCAAATACCTGTTTCCCATCATCCATCTTCAGCTTTGGCCTTGATGTAGCTGGAGAAGGAGGGAGAGGAGGGGAGGAGGGAGAGGAGTGGGCGGAGCTGCTACCTTCTTGGGAGGAGAAGCAACTGTAATTTCAAATTGAGTTTCCCGCCGGGATTTCGAATTTCCCGCCTCTTTTGGCTGGTGTGATCTTTGGCTGTGATTTGATGGGAACAACCGCAGGAGACACAGGAGTGTTCACTGGTTTGGGTGCCACTGAATACGGTATCATCTCTTTCTGTCAATTCCCAATTCACACCATGATTTGTGTTGTGTAGCGGTCGTCTACTTGGCGGTCGATCCACTTCCGCCGGGGCTCAAAGTGTCTTCATTCCTTCTGGATGCACATGGATTCTCACGAGGAACAGCGGCAGGTAGAGGTTGCACAACTGGTGGAGGAGTCCGACCACTGAAGAATGTTTGACCCTGTTGAACTACCGTAGTCTGTGTACCGTGGTTTCGACTTGGCTTTCTGACTTTTGTCCCTGATCTGGACCTGTATTTAGATTACGGTATATCACGCTATTCCTATACGCTAATCTTGTTCACATCAGCCATTGGTGGCTTCGGTGGTGATGATTGATTCCTGTTACAGTAACCGTTCGAGGAGGGATTACGGTATGAACGAACGGAGGAGTACTGTGTTCTGCCTCTGCGGAGAAATTACGGGCTTTCTCTGAAAGGTCGACGATCAGAGATCAGACATCAAATTGCGCACTGGGAGTTGCTTTCCTTCCAAATCTTCTTATCGATTGAAGGATGAAATTTGGCTTCGGTGACTTTCTGAAGTGTTTGCAGATGATCAGAAACGAAGATTGTACCCCCACGCTGGAGTCTTCGAGGTGTGAGTAGACTGAGTATCTGAAGGAATGAGTAAAGATCAAAGATCAATCCTTCTCCTACCATTTCCCTTTGCCGGAGTCTTCGGATTCTTCGAGTTGTCATTCGGCTTTGAATTGCTACAAAGACCAAAGATCAATGATCAAAGACCAAAGATCGTGCCTATCGTCGGAATCTGAAGATGTTGTGGACCGAGCGAGATGACCTTTCCTGAAGAAAAGATTCGATTGGGAGAGGTAAGGGGGAACCGACCGAAAGTGATGCATGGGGGAGGAGTGAATGAGGGTGGGAGGGAATGGAAGGAGGTACATGATAACTTTGCACAGAACTCACGTCATTCGTCTGTCTGCACGGTTATTGTATTTAAATGACAAAAATGGTTTATCTTCTTATTCTTAATGAACCGACTGTGAATACGTCTTTCAACAACAGCTGCGAATGAAGAAAAGTCGTACAATTTTATCTTCACGCGACTTTTCTCTCTTGAATTTAGTTGAATTGAATTGCAAACAGTTTTTGCATAATCATGAAAGAGTTGTAAATCAGTTCTTACAAACAACATCGTAGCATGAGGTGAAATGTTTTATCGATAGCGCCAGCAGTAAGTGAAACTCTTGGACAATTGTTTGCATTCGGAGATCCGAATTGAGTATAATACTTAGTATAAATAAAGGAATGCATCCTTGATATCTGAGAAAATGGGGGGGGGATAAGATCAAAGATCACAATGAAACAATTGCCATAGAAAAAAACTTCTTATGGCGTCGAAATTTCTCGTGTTCCATCTCCACCTTATTCCTGTAAAAAAAGTTATTCGTTCAAACAACGCATTTATGAGTTTAAGTATTCCATGAATTTGTACGAAATCACAGTTGACGTGATATGTTGCCTCAAAGTATTTCGTAGCGGTCGAAAAAACGGCCAGAGCAGCCATCACAAATCGGTCACTTTTCGGCCTTAACTCGGTTCACAGGCATCGCACTGGACTGACGACCCCACCATTAGTAAAGCCCATTTCCAGCGCTATTTTTGATGGCTTCACGACTTGCAACTCCCTCTGGAAGCTCAGATCTCAACAAGGGGTGCGCGCGTGAGGCCGAAGTAAACCAAATCATCACAGTGCTTCACGCTGCGCGCAATTGTACGTTTCGCTTTCGTTATTGTCAGAATATCAAACATGAAGGATTCCCTCTAACAATAAGGTGAGTAATTATTCATAGTGGATGGAGACTGTTCAAGTGATAACAATACGAAAACTTTAGAGGAATTTGAATTGATTCCAAGAGCATAAATGGATTGGAGTGTACCTGTAGTGTTCTAAGGATACACATGAAAGGAGAGTAAATGATGGGATGGAATGGGATACACATGTTCCTACCGCGTTTCTGATAAGAGAAGGGAGGAATTGTTCGTCATTCTTCCATTGAGAGTTGTTGTCTCTGATTGGAAGGAACGACTGAATGGTAGAGAGGAAAGGAGAGGAATGGACTATTCCTTGATAAGAGAATGTATTGTTGACTTGAGTAGAAGAGAAGAGAACTTGCAGGAGACAACCACGTGTTGTCCACTATTCAATACAATCTTATCATCTTCTCCTTAGGGTTCACTCTGCAACTTCGTCATTCTTCTGGGGTACTACGATGGTCATTCTACTCGTTCTACCTACTCTGACATTTACTGTAGTTGCTGTCGCTCTGACGTCACTGTACTGGTAATGCTTTTATAGGATGCTGAGAAATGAAATGTTTTTTAAATGAAAATGAATATCAGAAATGTTAGATATTTTAAACATTTTAGAAGAATATCAATAGCCGCTGAAAGAAATTACTTCAAAGAGAATGGCTATGCGTTGATCAGAGGGTCGTAAGTCAAGACGAATACACAAAACAATCGGAGCAACTAACTACCTACGAGCTATTTTCCGCACTCTGTGAAACATATTCTCACCAGGTACTTCCGTCATCGTTTGAGCTACTGGAAGAAGAAGGGAATCCCTGGACCAGAGCCTCGTTTCTTCATTGGAAATTTGTACTCGCAGATACCGTGGGCCTTTCAACTGAAGGAATGGACAAAGGTGATTTGGTTATGTTTCAAGAGTCTCTGATAAATAGCAATTGTGGTAGAGCACAGTCTTTTCTCAACAGACATTTCGGCACGCTAATATAGAATAATTTGAATGCTCGATGTTGTTAGTTAAGTTTCAAGCGCATACATTAGGTATGTATCATGGAAAAGCGTTGAACTATTGCGATCATCTATCGTTCGAAGTAAGTAGTGAATCATAAAATTTCACAGATTATGAAATTTGATCGGATACGTGCATGTTTATGTTTCAAGGGTCTCTTATAAGTTGTTGTGAAGAAACTTGGCAGTTTCAGCAAAGATTCCTTGACAATCAAAACCTACACAATGAATGACCCTTCAGAAACACGGTCGTACATACGGTATCTACGAGGGAGTGCAAAGAGTTCTTGTTACAAGTGATCCTGATATTGTACATGAGGTGGAATTGACAGTATTCTATCGTCAATCAGCTATTCTTTCAGGTCCTCGTCAATCAGTTCGAATGCTTCAATGACATAAAGGTAAGTTTCCGGGCCAAATTCAACAGCACCGTGGACATTTGCGCCATAATGCTGAAATGTAAACACTTGCGCCGTGACCAGATGATAACGAATGCGCATCTGTTCACTTCACCATTATGACTAAAATATCCATGGCGTTGTTACATCCAACTTTTCGCTCATTGACACATAATTCGAATAGATAGACAAATCCAATATCATTCTTCGTACAATGAACCATGTACTTTCAGTTATCGTTATTTTGATCCATTCAGCCTCCATTCTATGAAAATCCTCGAATCCGGGACACGATCGCCCAGACAGTATTGGGAGCAAAGGCAAGGGAAGAACTTTCGAATAGTTCTTCTTATTCTTTGTTTTAGGGCAGAGAATGGTGGAGATTGCATCATCTCACGAAGAATGTATTCAATGATCATGCATTGGAGAAGGTATTGGGTATTTATGGAAGAAAAACAAAAGATATTTGGGCCATAACGGTAAACAAGAGTCGTATATTTGCCATTATAGAGCAAATGAAAATGGGATACGGGTTTTGTTTGTGGAGCTATTATTTCCAACCACTGAGAATGAGTCTAATAATAAGAGACAACAACCCAGTACTGAAGAATGAGTGTGCCCTTCAGCTCTTTCCAATCATGGAAAATTCTGCGAAAGTGTTCCTTTCAAAGGCAGAAAGAGTTCTCAACATGCCCCTCTACAAGTTTCCACAACTCGAGTAAGTTACAATTCTTTGTCTTTTGAAGGTTTCTGGATGTCACCATTGTGTTCTGAACATTTTCATATGTTTCACGTGGACCATAAAAGGCACAAACTTTTTTCTGATGGTTGGAGTACACATACTGAGTATTGAAAAGAAATAATTGCAGAAAAAGAATGATTCAGAATCTGTCAGGAACTCTTTGTGGATGTTCTGTCTCGATTATGTACTGGACAAGAGAATAGCAGACCATTCCATAATGGATGGTCGAGGGAATTGTTCAATGTAAGATACTCCATTTACTTTCTTTAGATGCAGCCACTTCAAGCGAAGAAGCGACTTTTCCATTTTCTCATCACGAATCTGTAAATTGCTTCTCAAGAAATGGAAATAATAACTCGGAACAGAAAATATTGATGCATTTATTGTCCTTCGAGTGCAGCGGAATACTGATGATTAGGAACATTTAACTATTTATGACAACTGTGAAACCTATTTGCTACGACTTGCAGAGTTCTGCTGAACGGAGTGAGAGATACGCTGGGACGAGGGCTCGACTGGCATTTCCGGCACTGGAAAAATACATTTGGAAATGGGAAGAGACAATGACTGGATGGACTTATGAGGTATTTGACAGTTTACTGCTGTAATGTTACCAAGTATTGATATGAAATTGAGATAAATTCAGGCATTGCCATTCCTGCAGAGAGAAATCGAGAAGAACGTTGATAGAAAGATTGAAGAGAGGGTTTGTAATAATGGGAAGACAATGTTTATGATCACATGTTAAGTCTCAATCTTCTCAAGAGAAGGAAAAGAAGAAATGCACTGATTTGGTTGATATTCTATTGGAAACAACACTGACAAGGGAGGAGATCGTCGGTTACTGTCTCATGCTTTTTCTCACTTGTAAGTATGCGATAAATTGGAACAAAAATAGAGCGATATCTACGAGAATTTATCATTAGATTGAAACATACACTCTATTTATCACTCTGAGCTATTTATCAGACGGGCTCAGGCCAACAAAATATCACAATTGCGGGCATTAAAATGCTCACTGAACTGACGCATCTAGAAAAGTTATGATTATTCGTTGAGGTGCCCATAGTGGTTCGAATATGATCGCATGTGGCAATTGTTATGCATCACAAGTTCCTGGATTTCAGGTATATCTCATTTACACTGTTGCACGATATATGGTATACCGTAAACGGTATACCGTATACCATTACTTTTACAGGATCAACTGGATAAAGCCGTTCGTGACGAGTGCTCACTTGAGGTAAGAAACAATTATTTTATTTCTCCCGATGCCTTTCAAAGGATTACTGCATTCAACCATTCATTGATTGTTTTATCTACTACATGAAACATACATGAATCACTCGGTTTTGAAAAATAATGATAAAACAATTACAGTACTCTCTGCAATCGAGAACAGCCAGACAAGTGATGGGATTGAAGTACATGGACAATCTATTCAAGGAGACACAGAGACTAATGCCTGTTATGCCATAGTGAGTAGTAGTCGGTTGCCGTTAAAACGAGATTTGCAAGAAGCCTTTCCAGTTTTATATTTTGCTGTTTTTGTTATTCCTGTTGTTTAACACGGAGTACTGAATAATGAATCGTTTTGCTTTTTCTGATTCGATCCCTTTCTCGAAATCTAAAATGAATTTACAACTGTGTAAATTCAGTCTCATCTCTCGTCGCTGTACGGAATCAACAACAATTGGAAACGGAATCGAAATGACTCCGGGAATGTGTGTACAGGTGAGCACTCAGTAATTCATAGACACTGACTTGCTTACTTCAAAATGACTTATCGGTATGTAATCAGAAGTACACAATTGTGAATATCAACTGTTATAAGATCGATGTCCTCTCCCTTCACACGGATCCTTCCATTTGGGGAGAAGATGCAAATGAATTCAAGCCAGAAAGGTCAGTGCTTTTCTTTATGAAACTGTTTGACGAAGATTGAGCTGAACTTGCGAACACCCAATATAAAATCGTGAATAAACATAGATGAAATGCCATGAAATCACAGGGAAAAGTAAGAAATGAAGACAACAATTTCGAGTTGAGATGGGACTCGATGGTCAATCTTCATCCATCCGCATTCATTCCATATGGACTCGGACCGAGGATGGATCCAACCAGGAGACTCACGGAATTCATGGTATTCATGGCTCCTACTTTTTGGAACAAGGGAAATATATCGAATGTTCAATCTATAATTCCAGCCGTGTCATCAAGCAATAATTGTATTTGAGCTCAAACTCGCTTGTGCGTACACTACATCGCTCTTCGAAGTGGAATCCACTCAAGAGGTGTGATATTATTGTTCTGATTTCATGTATTATCCCCCTGGCAAACATCAACTTTGTTCTGCGTAGGGTGCATTCTTGCAGATGCCCTGAAACATATTTCTTTCAGGAATCGAATCTGCGATATTTCGGCGGAGAAATCGCTTATCCCATCATGAGCGAATTGAAATTGAAGATTAGACAATACAAAGACAAAGAGGTAGGAATTCTCGGTTACTGTAATTTCATCCTGACCTTCTCAGGACCTCCCTCCATTCGCTAAAGTTCTAGAACAAAAGAAGAAGAAGTCAATTAGATTCGCCGAAGATCTTCCAACAAGTTGAAGATAATAATTATGATGCGAAGAAAAATTTCAATTTCAGTTCCGATGTTGGGAGGAGAGCTAACAATCGGTAGTGCTGTATAACAAAGTCGATGACTATAATTTGACAACGGAAATGAAAGTGTGCACAACCCTTGTCTTGAATCTTCGTTCCATCAATTTCTCATTGTTAGCGGCATGAATAATTCCTGCTGCAATGCTTCATCTATTGGATAATAAATATTGCTGCAGAGCCACATGCAAACTGCAGAATATTGCCTCAGGGGTGTATGCATTCTCAAATAGTAGCTGATAGACCGTGATATTGTTGCATTTTCCGCGGCTTTTTTTAGACAGTACGATTAATAGCTTAAATACTCAATGATGTTATTGCCAGTGGATGTGTTTTGAGCCGATGAGATGAATTTGATATCTAAATGAGTAGTCAGAAAGACGCTTCGCAACGTGAAACCCCGTCAATTGCCCTGAGGGCACGTTCTCCCTGTACACAATGGGCGACGTGAATTGTGTGTGCACTTGGAAGACTTTGTGCTTCACTGGGCTTGCCAACACAGAGAAGAAGAAGAAGTGTGAACAGGATGACATCCGACCTCCTGAGGGAAAGGAAGAAACAACAAGGACATTGGTAAGACTTACTCTCAAGAATTACTCTCAACGATTTACTCATTTTTGGTAATTTTCGAGTTGTCATTCATTTTCAGAATTCGTTTTATAACAGTTCAAACATAAGAAGGTAGAAGGAATTGTCGTGGAAATAGTCGTTCACTTAAATGAACATCACGGAACATATTATGTATTTGAATGGAAGTGTCCTGTCACAAGTATTACTTTTAAAGGAGCTGTGCCACGAACTTTTTCATCTCTTAACTGGAAGCGCCGTTCGATTTGTCTCCCTCTGATAGGAAGAGCTGCGAAAGTCGTGCATTTTTCTGATTTTTCTCTGATTTTATGCAATGTGTGAAAGTTGAAGGGTACGGTAGGTTACGACGGATCTTTGATCAAGGAGAACTAGTGTTGGAGAATCTGGGGGAGGTGAGAGACCAGTAGATCAAAGGAGAGGCCAGAGAAA
>JACMIF010003272.1:0-15095 GCA_014805445.1 Diplogasteroides magnus
TGTATCAGTGTAATGTTATCGCACTTGCTGTCACATCATTATAGATGTAAGATAAATAAATAAATAAATAAATAAATGAATGGACAAATTGTACTCTGTGATTCAATTGAACGGGACCAAATATATGCAGTCGCTAAGCAGAACGATAAAAAATCTGTTTCAGGTTCAAATTTATCACTCAAATGGCTGCTTCAGGGTTCTCCAATGGGGGCTGATATCGTCAAAAGTGTAGTGCAAAACGTCTCCACCCACTGCCCAATTTGTAGCTCTGGTCCATTCCAAACAGCAGAGGCATTCAGAAGACACGCCGATGAGGTATTCGTTAGATTATAATATGACATTAATTCTTCTAATTTTGCTTTGATTGGCATTTGCAGCCTCGGCAGGTGCCGCCTCTTTTGGGTGGGGCTAGGGTGTCGCATTCAGTGACTTTAGTGCAATTGTCATTCGTCTAATCTCCACGGAGCTGTTTTCTAGCAAATGAGAGAGACAACCGCCCCGCGGAAATTAGACGAATGACAATTGCACTAAAGTAACTGAATGCGACACCCTAACAAATATTGGCTGCAATTTCATCCTTTATTGTTCATTCAGAACCACGAGGAAGATGCGGAGTGGATGATCGAAGAGTATGCATTGGCGGCAATTGAACAGTAGTTTTAAGATGCTTCGTGGTTTTCCTGCTGTCCTCTTTCAACGGAAGAAGCAGAGCTCATTATTGTAAACTATGCACATTTCCCTCATCCCCATATCGATTCAATAAAGTTCGATCGCATTGTAGATATCTAGCTGTAACACAGGCCCTCTTTCTGTTAACTCAATTTCCCCTCTTACACTCATCATATGCGAATTTCGCTCAGAGAATGGACAAGGTAAAATGTTCGCTAGAAAGGTGTAAATGAAGCCACTTTGAAAACTTTTCTTTTGGGAACCATGCACAACACAAGTATTGACGATCAAATGATAGAAATCCTGCGCAATTCTCGCCGATGGAGAATATTTCTGAGGAATAGACGGGTGAAAGACAAGTGCGCTATCGACGTTTTCTTCATGATGTCGCAAGTGTCTAGTTCACCATAATTTTACATGTTTCCATGGCGTACTTATTTTCTTCCGATTAAAAAACCACTATGAATACTATATTCAGCAGTGGATATTCCAGAACCAGTATTTTCCTTCCAAAATATCCAAAATGCAGCTGCGATTTCTGCTCTTGAAAACGTCTTCCTGCTATTCGATTATTGTGTTTGTTCGAGCAATTTACAAGGAGTGAACGACGCCTTTTGCCATTACATCGTCTGTGGAGAAAAGAAAAGGCAGTGAAACGTGGAGCGGAGCAGCTTTTGACAGATGATGATGATAGCGTATCTCGATGTAATATAGAGTAAGGTTTATATATGATAGTAAGTCTCATTCGTCCGATCCAGTCGGAGCTGTTGTCTGAAGCCATAGACCACCGCTCCGAGGGGATTGGACGAATGAAATGTGAAATGTACACTTTTCACCCTATTTAGAAACACTGAAACCTATGGTTCATATCACAGGTCAAATCATCATCATTGCGTTTAGCTCAACTCTCGCTTACTTCTCTTCTGTCTTTTCTCTTCTTCTTCACTCTTTCTTGTATCTCTTTCTGAATAAGCAAACACATGTTGGGTGTGTTTGAGCACAAGCGCGTTTCTCGCACCACGTAACCCCCTCTGTCATCCCTTACAACAGTTATGTTCCCGGAACACTTATCGCCTTTCAGAACTCCTTTAAAGCTCTCTTTTCGTGAAATCTGTACATAAAACTAGTTTGGGCGGAATGTATTTATTTTATTTCCTAGGTCATCTACGAGCCGGAAATATGCGATTCATCGCTGTGGATTTGTTGACGAAATGTCCATGATTCGCGTGTTTTCTTGATCATTGTGCAGTAACTGTCCATGTACCCCCGAGATAGGGTTGGCTGTTAGTGTGCTAGATTGGTTATGTTTCACGAATGATACAGCTTTTGAAATATAAGATCGAGTGAAGCATAACAGACTTTGCATACGAACTGTCAATCCTAATCCGGGATATCGCTTAGTGTGAATTGTCCATCGGGCGCGGAGACAGGAAGACACAGAAAACAGCTGCCACATTTCACCCAATTAAGGCTGTCTCCCTTTCTCTGCGCTCTCTTCGCCCTGCACACTCTCTCGTCGCTCTTTCTTCTCTGTCCTCTCTCAGGGCTCCGTGCTCTCTCACCCATGCTCCGGCTCATTTATCTTGCCGCAGGCTCGCCCTTTGGCACAGAAGAAGGACGGCAGGATGGACGTTCCCTTTGTTTTGTTTCTCGCGGTTGTGACATTTTTACTGTGCCATTTTTGGCAGAGAAACTTTCGGAAATGTTGGCACCCGGCCAATTGTCCAATACCTATAATAGTCACATTTTTCTATAATAGTTCGCTGACTGCAGTTCTCGCGTGCCATCGCATTTTACGACGCACTGGAGCAGAAGAAGTGAATGGCGAAAATGACTCTGGTCCTCTTCTCTCATTCTCATCTTTCTATCGGGCGGAATCCCGAATAGTCCGAGTCTTGGCTTCAATTCATTCCATATGTATTTATTAGGGTGTCGTATTCGGTGCTTTTAGTGCATTCGTCGTTTATCTAATCTCCGCTGAGCGGTTGTCTCTCCCATGTGATAGACAACCGCCCAGCGGAGATTACTCACGACGAATGCACCAAAAGCACCGAATGCGACGTATTTATCGTTAATCTCAAAATAGCGTTGTCGATCTCTGCAAAATGGATCTTTTCACTGTTGTTGTTTGGAAATGGATGTGCGCGGCACGTCACATGGTTCTAATTTCCTGTGAATGTCCAAGCCGGATACAAGAAGTCCTCTATCGCATTCAAGATGCTTCAGTAGCTGACGCCTTAAATTTTGGAGTTTTGTAGCATTATCCTCAATCTAGTTCTATTCGAGCGGTCGCCTATCGAAATGAGAAACGACCGCCCCGATGAGATTTTATTGTTTCCTGTGTCTATCAGGCCCATTTCCCCTTCTCTAATTGTAAAATAAAACATTTTTTAAAAAAAAACCCTATAATCTATTCATCGACAAATATCCTCAATGTTGACGCATCCTTTTTCCAACTAACGACGGCAAAACAAAATGAGTCAGCCTCTTCAGAAGGATTTTCTCCTATGTTTGTCATCGTTTTTGCTGCTTAGTCACAGATGCGATAATGCCTCCGAGCGCGCAAAATTTTCTAATATCAGCCTCGAATATTATCTTTCGTATTCCATCCCTATCATTATTTCTATCCTTCACCTGAATAGTCATATCCTGAAGGCTTTGAATCAGCTAAACTAGTAATTAGGGTATCGCAAATGGGAAATTATTGACAGCCGTTCATTCCTAGTCGTCTAACCTCTCAGCATAGCGGTTGACACCGCACTGTAGAGAATAGCACGGTGGAATGAAGTTAGACGGATAGAAATGAACGGCTGTCAATAAATTCCCATTTGCGACACCCTACTAGTAATTCGCTGATGTTGATGGTCACATTTGGCCGTTGTTATGATACACGAGATACATAAATATCTTGTTTATCCATTCTCAACGGCAATAATGAAGAAGAACCTATTTGTTTGGGGGCATAAAAGTTAACATTTTCGTCCCTACATCTCCATGCAAGGTTCTTTGTAGGCAAGCTTCAATATTGAACTCCAGCGTTTCCTGCCAAGGGCGCAATATCAAAAATCTAGTTTCTGATTTTTAAGACAGTATTCTCGACGATTATGTTTATTATCCTTCATAAAACACGTGCTTATTTCATTGACAAGGAGAAACCCATAGTGCTTTTCCCCTTTCTTCTCAACCAAAGTGCAAACCTACTCTTGCAGGTGCACCCAAGCGGCACAACATTTTCACAGCCATTTCATGCTTCCTTCAATCCACCTCCTCCTGGCGGGCTGCCAATTACAGTGCGGCCGTTTTCGCCCCCGAAAGCCCCGGAGGCATTCCCAATCATCTTCGCCCATGCCCGCCACGCGTAATTGTTTATAATTAGTGTGCCCTCACGGACTGGGGGTGAGTAGGCAGAGAGGCGGTTGTGAATATGAGAATTCCTGGATTTTCTCTTCCCTATTCACTAGGGTGTCGCTTGCGAGTCATTTAGTGCATTCGTTATCTCTTTACTCTCAGCGGTGCGGTTATCCCTACACTTTATAGACAACCGCACTGGTGAGAGTAAAGAAATGACGAATGCACTAGAAGACTCGCAAGCGACACCCCACTATTTACTCCGCCCCAGTTAAAGGAGCTGTGCCACGAACTTTTTCGTCTCTAAACTGGAAGCGCAGTTCGATTTGTGTCCCTCTGATAGGAAGAGCAGCGAAAGTCGCACATTTTTCTAATTTTTCTCTGATTTTATACAACGACTGAAAGTTGAAGGTACGGTAGGTTCCGACGGATCTTTGATCAAGGAGAACTAGTGTTGGAGAATCTGGGGGAGGTGAGAGACCAGTAGATCAAAGGAGAGGTCAGAGAAATGAGACGGCAAAGGGAGCGAGGAAGCGCCCTCGCGATGATCAGACTGTTCGCTAGAGTGAACGACAAAGAGAGAGAGCACAGAGAAAAATACAGCGACCTACCGTACATAACTGATCGCTCTGTTCAATCGCTGCAAGAGTCAATTCCCTTCGAATGTGAATGTAAGAAAGCTCTCTTGAAGGCTCAGGCAATGATTTTATTAAACAATTTGTGTGTTTTTGCTCTCATTAGACCTCACGCTCTCACCCATCAAAGAATAAAAGTTCGTGGCACAGCTCCTTTAACGTAAGGTGCAATGGGTATTTTGAAAATACTATTTTCCGTATATTCTTGAATTTCTTTTAACGTCGCTCCTCTTATTCTCATTTCGATGAACGATTGCTAACGCTGGGCACATATTGTGATCATTGAGTCTCACCGGAAATTGAGGCCGAAATCTGAGCCCACGTTGTTCCCATATTCATCGAGTTGACCGAATTATGCATACGCTTGAACTTTTGATGCAGTTCTTCACTTCGCCTTATGTTTAGTATATCGGTGAATTTCGCGTTATCAAAATCATTACTTCGCAGATGGAACCGCGGTACCATCGCTATCATATTAGATTACATACTCTCTTAATTAACGGAAATATTTTTTGCTTGGTATTAGACGTGCTTATTTCGTCCTGCGTCTTCTCTAATCTTTGCCTATAGTGCATACCAGTTTATATTGCCTAGACAGCGAACGTCTGTCCGAGTCGTAATACTCGAGTGTGATTGTGTTTGAGGTCCGTGAGAAACACGAGCCACTTGTTAGGGGGATGAGAGTAGCAGAGGAGGGAAGGGATCATAGTTTGGGATGGAGAGAAGGGGAAAGAATCACAACACGGAGAGAGGATATGACCGATCACCGTGGACATTAGTTTGCATGCACTGAGTGACACTTCGTATATCTTCGTACATACCATGCTAGTTCAGACCTCGGCAGCCTGCCCAAAATGTTTTTTGACTAGTTTATTTATAGCTGACGATTAGGCCATAGTGAATAATTAATTCCTTGGTCACTATCGTTGGCCTTTTGAATACTTTATGGGTTACGCTTCACTTCTAATATATATTTGAATATATTCCTTCTCTGAAACGTAGCCATATTCTTCCCTGAGATTTCACTGCAATTTCTGCAAAAGCCCGCCTCATTTCCAGATCTTGGAGCTTATCAGCAGCCGTGATCCCGTCCGGCCTGGCACTTGCCCTCTTCCCCAATGGCTAATGGTGGTAGTTTACGGCCCTACGAGCACCTGTTTCCCCTCACTTATCACTTCCAGCGCATCCTCGCGCTCTTATGCTGTGACCCTTTCCATCAACTGTGAGACATCCGGTCTCTGTTGTACATGTCGCCGTGATAGCGCGAATTTTAAAATTCATATGATTTGGAGAAAGGAGGCTAGACCGAATAGATCTATCTTCAGCTCAGATCGTGATGTTTTGTGATTGATCTGTTTGCAATCACTGCATGAACACTCACACAGAGACACAACTGGAGTCAGTCCTCATGACAAACGAACACTTGTTCCACAACTGCTGTGTTATGACCACATCATGTCGTTGGATATTATTATCCCGCGTCCTCGTTTTCCAGATTCCGCAACCATTTCAGTTCTTGATATCTATTATACATGTGCCTATTCGGACAACCTCACTCATAGTCAGCCTTGTCGATCAGATCAACCATGTAACTCTTTGTCGTTGTGATCTTTTTACGTTACGACCGTTCTCTTCTGTCTGCAATGATTGATAATCACCATCTATCGTTACAATCATCATCTACTTTGCCCGGAAAGCGGAAGACCCTGGGTTCGACTCCCGGACTGTGCATTAACCTTTGCAGTCTTGCAATGAACATGCCCCTTGAGCTTAATCGGCAATGACACTCAGAACAATTCAAATCTTCATGTACTGATATTTCATTCTGTCTCAGTCACAACAAGAGTCCCTCTTTATCGCAGTCGATCATGTTTCTGAACTGTTTCTCTTTGCCTCGTCGCTGTGCTTCTCCTTATCATCTTTTTGTTGTGTGGCGTTCTCACTTCTCTATGGACAGCTCCTGTCAGCAAGAACGATAAGCACTAAGCCTTCTCTTCCTTTGTCATGGGGATTGCCGCACGTATCAACCGGAGAATTCTAGCACCTGTTTAAAACATTAATTCCTTTGATACATATTTAAATAGAGGTCCTCAACTGTTCATGTCTAGGTGATGTTCACGCATTTGCGAACGTGACTCGTATTCAGACTTCCTGACCTTGCGTGGCTTTTGTTTTTGAAAATGTATACGAGAGTGGAAGGGGGAGTGAAGAAGGAGAGTTCCCGGAAGTGACAAAGAGAAGCGCAAATTGAGTTTGTTCACCCGAAAACTTCTCCTTCCTTGCAAGACATAGTAGCCTTTTTGCTTATATGCTCGCTCGAGAGAAGTTTGTTTCGCTAGCCGGCAAATATACAATTGATCACATCTAGTTTTGATGCATATACTAATCTAACTGTTCTCTTGATTTTCTTCTCCTTTCTTGAGCGCTACGTGGTAGCAGTTGTATGTTGCGTCACAGAAATGTGATATTCAATTCTATTCAAGGGCGCTCAAGAGTTGCACATAAAAGTGTCTAAACTCCTTGACAATTTCGCTCACTTCAACCCAACCTCTCATAAACATGATGAGTGTTTGGTAGGAATCGGATACTGTGTCCAAGTGAAGAAATTTGAAAGTGGATATTTGCGCCACAATGACGAAATCTTGCAATGTGCGATCACTTCACGCAATTATTATATATGATAATTACACCCACATCCAATCATCGTATCTGACCGGAAATTGATGTCGAAATATGAGCCCTCGTCGTTCCCCTATTCACTGAATCATGCATGTGCTTGTCCTTTTGCTGCAACGGCAAGAACATGCATAGATTCTGTGGCGCTCTTGTCTTTCGCCCGTTCGAAACAGCTTCCTTTACTTATGACCCAATTTGAAATAGAGTGGTGGGAATCGTGGACAACGACGAGTCACTCTTACGCTACTTTTCTCCTGCGATCGGTCGTCTCTCATTCACATAAACGACCGCTCTCAGGATAAGAAGATAGTTAGAGTGACGTTACCGACATTGCCGTTACCGATTCGTCGAGTCGGTAACGGCTCACTCTAACTGTCTTCTTCTCCTGAGAGCGGTCGTTTATGTGAATGAGAGACAACCGATCGCAGGAGAAAAGTAGCGTAAGAGTGACTCGTCGTTGTCCACGATTCCCACCACTCTAATTTGAAACATCATCGGCTGTTTCTTTTGGACAGTATGTAATTTCTAATAGAAATTTTCTATCCTCCCCCAACCTCCTCCGAGCGGTCGTCTTTCTAAATGAGAGAAATCCCGCGAAATTCGGGAAGTCAGAACTTCCATAATGCTATGACGGAGATCTCCTCGAAACCCTTTCTGGTGGCCCTCTCTTCACTCCCCTTCATGAGTGTTTGGTAGTAATGGCGTCGCATGTGTGTGTGCATGCCCCACTATGTGCTCATCATGCGGGTACTCGAGAGTGGGTCTGTAGTGAATGACAAGAGAGACTGGAGGAGAGACTAGGATGGAAGATAGATGGAGAGGAGGAAGAGACAGTTGCTAGAGAAGAGAGGATAAGATGGAGAGAGATGCAAATGGAAGAGAAGAGAAGAAGGAGATGGAGGAAGAGCAACAGTGAAATGAGGATGAGAAGAGAGTGGAAGAGTAATAGAGAGATGAAGAAGAATGGAGGACGTGAGATGGAGGATATGAGTAGAGAAATAGAGAAGCAGAGACTGTGAGAGAACACGAGATACAGAGATGGAAAGAGGAAGAAGAGTGAGATGGAGAAGAGAAGAAGAGAAACAGAAGCGATGACCAACTACTACGTGGCTCATATATCCTGCTCATCTATTTTGGACACTAGAGTGGTAGCCAACTCATTTTCATGTTTCATATTCTGAAATGTATCGTGAGTGGATGTCTAACACTGATCACGTCCTCTTTACCAGAACTGTCTGTGTGATGTACGATGCCAATGAATTGCTAAAGTTATCGGCAGTATTAGAAAAGTCCCCCTGGGAAGCACCTGCTAAGAAATAACAGATGGAATGAAATCATTATGTCTGAATGCAATCATTCAAGACTCCAGTCTAGTCTGCTGTCCTATTCATATTTTGCAGAACTCCAGGGAAAATATCCATCCCTCTTATGTTTCATGAAATGTTTTAAATGCTTTATTTCGGTATTTAGGGATTGTCCATAATGGAAGTTTGGGATCCAGACTGCTTGGGCCATGCGACTTCATAATATTTTCGCGCTGTGTTGATACTTCATCTGTCATATGTGAAGCATATGCGATTTTTCGGCATTGAGACTCTCCACGCATTCAAAGAGATGTGGTCTTTATTGCCCATGAATACGGATTCCTCATTCACCAATGAATTACCATTCATTGAGAAGAGATTCATCCTTAAATGTTGTCACTTTTTACTGTAATGGAAATGCATACCGTGCTAATTTCCTCTGTACCTTTTCCTTGAGATCTCCCTTTTTGAAATATGATTGTGAGGTCTCAATGAACGTATCCGCAGTCGGTTTTCGTGGAGGAGAGTTTCCTGGTAGAGAGACACTCATACCTTCCAGGGGCTCAAAAGCGGCAAATTTGCCGTCATTCTTCTCCGCCGCGCTGCTATCTCATTTCCTCATAGACAACGGCACGGCGACATAATGACGGTACATTAACCGCTTTTGTAACCATACTCTTACCTTCCTCCATCCTCTCTTCCTTCCACTTCCACCCAGTTCATTTCATATTCCTCTGCCCAAATCCACGACCACTTCACTTGACTTTCCATCTCCATAACTCTCCCCTTCGGCCATCTTCCACTTCTATATTCTGCATACTCTATGACTCTTTCCATCTCCACTCACTCACTCTTTGGCCTCTTTTCCATTACCGAACTCTCTTAGAGTCCCGTCTCCCTTCTACTTCGTCTACCTGTCAACTAACAAGAGGCTTCGTCTTTACAAGGCACAGATAGTGAGCCTACAGAACCCATTTCTCATTCATCTAATTTATAGATAGTGTAGATAACCGCTCACCGGAGATTAAGCGAATGAGAAATGCACTTTACTACCGTTTTAGAAGACCTAAGAAATATAATGCATCACGAGTCTTCAGCCCCCACTCATTAGGCTCTGTTTAGCCTTCACTCTTGCAAACTCTTCGGGGGACGCTCATATGTGACTTATTCTTCCCTCCGCCTCTCTTCTCTTCCATTTCGCTCTCTAGTTGCAAGCCATGACACTCGGACTCCACCCTCACTTTGAATGAGTTATGATCAGAATGGGAGTCATAGGCCTAACCTCCCATTTCTCCTCCGCGCGGTCGTCTCTCAACCTCATAGAATTTCGGTCGGAGGAGAATTGGGAGGTTAGAATTGTTCATGACCCGCACTCTAGTTATGATGCCCTCCTATTCCCACTTCGTGACTTCCAGTCTCTCTCCTCCCTTCATTGCCTCCAAATCTCGGAGACTCAGTTTCAATATTCACCTCTCTCCTCTCTTCATCCGGGACTTATTCTCTCGAATTCTTTTCATATAGCGCATTATTTGTTCACTGGACCAAACTTCGCGTAGTCTCTCTTCTTGATTTCTAGCAACCCTCAATGTCTCTATGTTGTACTTATTCTCTCTATTTCATCTGTATCTCATTGCCAGCGAATCCCCTTCTCTCTTTCTATACACATTTCTTGATATCTTTACTCCATCTTTTCCATGTAAATCAGTTGCTGAACGTGATTCAACATTTGCTTCTCTGGATATATCTTCATGTTTCTATATGATTGTTACTTTGTTGGCTCGTAGAAAAGGCGGATACATAGGCGAGCCTTGTTGCCAGCTTTCCTCGCCATGGAAACTTCCCCTCCCATGATCTCTGACAGCTGAGTGCACAGAGAATGTTGCGGAGGGGGGAGGGTCATGAGACTCCTCACATAACGGGAAAAGAGGATATACAAAGTAGAATTCACAGACCGCAAACATTTCTCTTCCTTTTTCTAAGGGGTTTTGCAGCTGAATCATGAAAGTAGGAGGAGAAATCCTGCAAAACGGTAAGGGGGGTCTTACAATTAGCCAGGGAAAATAAAATTACTAAAATTAAATAATTGGGAAGAATGTAGGCTGCGCACCCCACTCTCTATAAGAATTCACTGTCCCAATGTTCTCAGCGGCGATATCACGTCATTCTTTCATGACGAACGAAAGAAGTTGGCATTTCAATGTGTGGCATCTCTGAATGAAAATATGAAGGGAGGAGAGGAGACGGCGAATGAATGTCAACCACCGGCTGCATGGAAATGTGTGAATGGGATGGCTACGAGAGGAGTTTTCCTCGATTTCACACCCAGTGGCATGGCCGTTTGACTGCTTATATTCGTTTTTAGAAAACGGGAAGGCTAGAAGTTCGAGATAGTTTCATCTTTTTTATTATCAAAAATGAAAATTGAACATTTGAACAAAATCTGTTTGCTCTTGCTTCATGTTCCTTTCAGTGCAAAGTTCCGAGACATTACATTTCCTTTGCCCTCGATCATTTCATTGAAAAATGTTGTCGTTCGATTGCATTCAGAATGAATTGCCATCTGCCATTCAAAGCGATCATTCAATGCATGCAGCCCACACTAATCTGAACTCTTTCCTCCTATTTCATGTCAAAATGTTGACATGGAACAGGGGAAGGGAGTTGATTTTGCAGCGTTGCGTTTGAATTTATGTTGAGTTTTGTAGGAAGACCATTTCTTAGATTTTAGAGTTTGCTATCTTTGCTTGAATGACAACACAAGATACCTAGAAGGAGTACTGCGAGTAATGCATAATTGCTCCATGATGGTGAAACCTTTGTCTTCATTCACATAGCGCATCGTTCGTTTCACCATTGTGGCTCAAATGTCCAGGACGCTCATGGCTTTCACCCATGCCTGCACAGTACTTGGATGCTTACTCTTACTCGCTGTTTTGATATCGAGCGCGTCGCTAGGCGACTCCGACCATGATAGAGACTTCATTTCACGCTGCTGCTATTTCTTCCATCAGACTCAGATCTCAAGCCTCTCACATCTCACTTTTCTTCATATCTGACGCTTTTTCCTACCAATAGGACAGCATGCGGAAGGCACTCAATGCCCGTGAATGATTGCTTTTCGAATCGCTAATTGTTGCCACTTTCAACACAGTTTTCCCTGTTGGGTGGAAAGTTGTTTGTTTCGAAGGCACGCCCAATGGCCGATTCCTTTGTCCTCCCTCCCAACTCGCAACGTACCAAAGTAGCAATTTCCACTCATCTTGTCCCCCCTCACGGTCAATTGCCCGAGTGCACTGTGTGTGCGGTAAATGGTACCTCTATGACCCATTGTCAGATGTGCACTTGAATCATGATTCGGTTGCGTGTTTGAAAGCAGAGTGAAAGACAACTGCACAAGGGACATTTGCGCCATTTTAGAGCACTTGAACTGTGATTCGTTTGATCGTTTGAAATACCTTGGTGTCAATTGTGGTTCCAAGGCTGAACAAAAACCTAAACATGAACACATTTGACGTGATGGCCATTGAATGTTCAGTGAAATGGTTGTGTTTTCAACCTTCTCTGGCCCTTTAGAATCACTCTCTCCAATGCATTTCGAATGATCATTGCTCTACCAAGCCATAGTTTGTGAACCATATGCATCGTATCTCGTAGAACATTTGTTCGGTTGCAACACCTTTGATCACTCTCTTGCACAATCTGTTCCCAGTAAATAGACACCAGAAAACATGACAAATCCCAGACGACTACCTAATTACACGGGTGAAAGTGGACCAATGCGCCGTTGCTGTTGCCATTATCACTGCCCAATTGTTAATTTTCAAATAATGCTCATGGGCTCTCTTGTCCTGCTCCTGGCGAGAGAGGGGGTGGAATTGCACCCATGTCCATATATTGCAAGGGGGATAGATACATACATTCCCATTCAAGGTCGACACGACTATTCGTTTGTCTCTTCTCACCCTCTCTTCCTCTTCTCTTCTCTCTCTCTCTCTTCGCTTATCTTTCATTCATTCCGGCCCTCAGGGCTCAAGAGTGAGAAATGTGTCGCTCTGTGTCCATTCACCCTTTCATGGTTTGAAGTGATGAGAATTGATTATCGTCTAAAACCATCGGCCAGTGACTATCGTTTGCACAAACGATTTGGGTTTCTAAATCGGTTGCAAAGTCCATTATCAGCTGTTGTCTACAAGCTCGTCCGACAGCCGCGTGGACCAGACGAATGAGAAATGCACTTTACTACTGATTTAGACAGCCCAATTTGTAGAGATAAATGAACTACCACCTAAACTTTTCGGTCCCTGATTTTGCACCATACTGCAGGTGTTTCTAATTGATACCGTTGTTTCTGTTGCTGCCACTGTCTATATTTGGTTTGTGTTCGTTTTCGAATGCAATCGCTCCATCATTATCGTTTTTTTTCTTCCTTTGCAGTCAAAACGTGTTTATCGTTCGAAGATTCGAGTACGCGCATTAGATTGATTATAAGTCGAAGTGATTTGCAGTCTTTTCATTTATTCTGATAGAAAAGTACGCGAATTTGAAGTAATTGTTTCAAATGCACGTCGCTTTTGTAATGAATGCAGAAATTTCGTCAATTATCCACAGGAGCATTCTATGCTATCAAGAGGTGGAAAGTCTTTCGTGAAGCATATAATGTCTCAATTGCCTCTTACTTGCACACCGCCCTATTTACTGAGCATTGTTCTTGAACGTTCACCCTGCCCTTGTTTACTGAACTGCTTACGGTTCAGCTTCTTTTCTGTGTTTCATTGACTGTGACTTCATGAGTGTTTGCTCTTTGCGCATTAGTGGAGAAATAGAAAGATGATGCTACAGCCCATTTCACTCTTATGGCACAAATGTCGTCTTACTCCACTCGTGACACCTGACAGTCGGTCCAATCTCATCTTAGCCATTAGCTCGTGCAAGCAAGTCACTAATTCGATTAGTGCATAATTCGATTGACTGCTGGGCACAACTTGTGCATTTCGTGGTCGATGTTCTGTGATTGAAGAGCATTTACTGAGCAATATATTCTGACGATTTCCTGGGAGTTCAATTCCACGATTGAAGATCGAACTTGTTGTTCAATGTAAATAGTCTATTGTCATTGGTATTTTCGCCATGGAAATCAAGGTTGTATGCATACATTGTGGTTCATTGTGGGGGTGTCTCATATTACGAGAATTCCTTTTAAATCATTCGAATAACTAATACAATACGCTGCGACTATACAATTAATAATTATATTGACAGTTTATCTGTTCTGTGCTTGCTAGTTGCTTACTTTGATGCATAGTGCCTTAGTGTGGGTGGCAGTGTCTTTCGGGTGGTGTCGCATCCCTTGGGGCGATTCGTCCCTTCCCTTAGACTGATGGGAGCAGCCGAGAGTTGTCTCCGCCCATGCACTTCTCCTCTCAATGTCTCCAAGAGACGCTCCAAGGAGAACCCCCTTTGACCCCCAATGGACAGCTCACACTAATTCCCCCACTAGAGAAGCAGCTACTAAAGCCTCGTTTTGAAACTTTCCTTGCCGTGTTCTCCTCTCACTGGCATTGTTGTGGATTTTGTGTATTTCTGGCCTTTATTTCATTAAAATATTCATAGAAATCTGTCTCACGCGTTGGCTAAGCCTTTTTTCGAAAATTCATTGCGGCATATCCCTAAATGTTTCACGCTGACAGTGCGTTTCGTAAGTAATGCTAATATTTTTGTAAGAAATTTCATTCTGCAATAAATTTCTCATTTCGAAAAGCAATCCTCGCGCGCTCATAACCGTCAATCGTCATCATATTTCTCATCAAATCCCCATCAAATTTCATCTAATGGAGTGAATTGATGTAGTCGCGGGGCCATTTCCTGTGCATGGACTCAGCTGCCGTCGTGGATAGTGTGTGGGCGGTCCATGCAAATCTACCCTCCCCATTCTGTTCCGAGCGGTCGTCTCTCAAACTCGTAGACAACAGCTCGGAGGAGAATGGGGAGGTTAGTATTGTATGAACGGCCCACACTAGTTGTGAATTTATTTCCTAGCTTAGGGGCGGGGCGTGGGCGTGGAATGAGAATTTTGCACCAAAACAACCATATTGCTTACTTTCTATATTTGCACAAAGTTCCATGTTTATTTTTCGTTGAAATATCGTTCCTTGGAAGCGCAGTGGCAGATTTCTTCTACTAGTGTTGAGAATTTAATGCGCGCAGTACAAAGACCGTTGAGGAGAAATGAAATAAACGCCGATTAGGTGCCGCAAATGACCGTAAAGTGGGGGCTTGAGGACACAATATTTGGCCCCTGAGGCATCTTTCCCTGCATCTCCTGCTTCTCTTTCTTCTCCTTCTCCTCTCTTCTCCCATAATGCCTCATAGGAGGGAAATCGGATTTGGGCCACCGAAGATGCGCGTATGCATGCACAACACGGACTTATTGTGACAATACGCTCACCTCATTTTGACTACATTT
>JACMIF010003273.1:0-15095 GCA_014805445.1 Diplogasteroides magnus
GGGTACCTACAAATATTTTGCATAGAAGCTACCTTCAATTTTAAGGAAGATATGATTAGAAAAAGGTGAGTGCACAAAGACTTATGGAACACCCTAATAGTTTTGCACGACCGTGTCTTTGGATCAAGCGGGAAGTATAAGATACACACAGAAAAAGAACTGCCAATATTGGCAGTTTCAAACTGCCATTCCCCCTCCGTCATTTTGAAACTGCCAAAAGTGACAGATAAACTGTCAATATTGACAGTTTTAACAGTAAATGCTTGGCAGTTTCAAACTGAATGAGGGGAAATGGCAGTATTTTTTCTCTGTGTAGGTAGAGTAAGAATTGGTATGGCTTCTCGATGAGCTTGCGATATGTTTCACGAAAATTATGTAATGCATTGAATAATTTCTCGAAGCTGACAGGCAATTTTTCGTGTCGTAACTCTAATACATCAATTATCAGCTTTGTCTAATACTCTGGAGCTCATTCACATCCAAACTGCATTGTCCTGTCCGATTGTCTCTTCGTTTGTGCCCTGAGGGCATAAGAAGTGTCATTTTATGGTCTGCCGCTTCCGATTATGTACTGTTGACACACCCACTTTTATATCTGCGGCGTGTTCCTTTTGTCTTCTCGCTCTTCGTACGATTGTCTTTGATTCTTTTCTTTCTATTGCGACGACGTGTCCTGTGTTCCATAGGGCGAATGATAACTGCTCCATGGACATTTGCGCCAAAATGGTGTAATGGACTAGAGTAGTGGTCATTGGTAATTCTAACCTCCCCATTCTCCTCTGAGCGGTTGTCTATGAGGCCAAGATACGACCGCTCGAGAGGAGAATGGTGAGATTAGAATCATCGATATTATGCATCCTAACTGAACTGTTGCTCTAGTCTATATATCTCCCTGGTGAAACAACGACGAAATAGCACGTAAATGAGAGACCGGGGTGGTATCCAGGTGTGAGATGCGTACTAGGAATAACAGTTCAGATAGGATGCATAATAACCACTACTCTTTAATGGAATCTGTCGCCGTGATTATGACGATTGTGATAGCTCCTCTGTCTATAGCATCACTATGGCGCAAATATCTACCCGTTCTTAGTCGTTCCGGAGTTTTACGTTCCCATTTTGTGGGCTTTAGAGGAGTGGGGTAAAAGGCAAAGGTTCTCTCACGCTTATGCGCTGAGTAGAAGAATCAGCAGTGACTGTTCCTGTTCTAACAAGCCTTTGAATTCTTCTGAAAGTGGCACTAGGCTATCCGCACACTTTCGACTTGACTATTTAATTCTAATTTGCTCCTATTCTTTTGCTCTTCGGCGTTATATAAGAGGTTGAAAGGCCTGTAAAGGGGGGGGTTGTGCACACACACATTGCGTCTTCGTTTTACGGCCCCGACAATCTATCTCCACCACTGTATTTACATCCCCTGGTATGTTTAAACGATGTTCTGAGTCGTATTTTCTGGGACGGTCTGGTGTTAGGGTGCCATATACGGATATCCTAACCATAAATCTCTCGTTTCTTTCGTGTAAGCGCAACCCCATTTGTCTTCTAAGATGGCCTAATTATTCAATTTGATTCCACTTTTGATAATCGCCCAGTTTGTACTCGTTGCTATTGTTGTTGTATAATATTCAAACATCCGTGATTCCTTCATTGGTCTTCTTCAATGTTCAAAGTTCTTATGAACTTCGTGAAACATATATTTTCGCTGCGCGCCAACTATTTTCTCCGACAAATGCTTGCAAAAATTAAAAGTGGACCGGCTGTTGCTAATACTGCTATTGTGACCATACGGGTCACAGGTGTATACATTTTCCTATTGCGCATCTTCCATTTACTGTTTTTTATTTTATTTTCAGCAAATCAAAAGGGCTCTAACAAATTGTGTCTAAGGCTTGTCGAGTGACCTTGTAGACAGCATGATGCGTATTTGACGATTTCGTAAAAACATGAGTCGTATAATATTTTGTCGTATAGAGGGAGGGTCAACAATTATATGAATGCTTCCAATCATGGGAATATTAGCTGCATTGATGGGAGGAGTCGCATTCATGGTCTGGTAACAGAAGACAACAAAGACCCCATGCACGATGGAGATACGACATCAAGAGGATATTTGGACATGGATGGTGGAGTATGGGTGATTGGAGTGCATGCCTGGATCAGCACATTACTAATATGCGACTCCCTGATAACCTTGTATCTTGATGGGTAGTCGAGGGAAACCATTTGACATTCGCTGTCATATTCTCCCTGTATTATTGTGGAAAACCAACTTGATATACCGAGTACACAAACTCCGTCTGGCTGACGACTGTGCACTCTCAAATTTGCGTGATATTTCGTCGTTTCTCTGACCATTGGCCATGATTTTGAATAGGTTTCAACCTCAACATGGCTCATTTCACTAGGATATCTTAAAGAAGTCATACGGGCAGTCGACATGTCGCCTGCCGAAATAGCACGTTCAAATGTGCTTCAGGACTTCCGTATAACGCCATTGATCGCAAAGTATGCCACAAAATATCCAATAATATCTATGGTCTGCGGCGACCGCTCTTGTGTGAACAAACTGTTTGGATTGCCTTTCATCTTCTCACTGTGGGGAGCAAACAACAACAACAATAAGACGAAGAATGGGGGGAGAGGGGATCTGGCACAATCGAGACTGTATATTTCTCTTCCCCCTCTCTTGCATTCATGCAGTCTCTCTGTACTCTCTTCTTCCTCGCAGTCTCTGATTCCTTTCTGATTTTCTCTGCAGGAGGGTTGGCAGTTGGTATGAAATATCGGTTATGATTCACTGACTTTACATATCAAGGTTATATAGCATCCGTGAAACATAGCCGATCTCGCATACTCACTGCCTACCCTGTACTCGCTTAGATTTGTGTACTGTTTAATATTTCTCTGATTTCTCTCCAATTCATATTGCCATTGCCTCTGGGCTGTCATATTTGTCATTGTCATACTGTTATACTGTCATATTGTCTCTGGGGTCTCTTGGATTTACGTACTCTCTCATATTTCTCTCCTTTCCCTGTCCAATCTATATTGTATCCCTCTCCTCTCCATAAACAATTCCCGAATATCGGCCCGATCATCACTTTCCTTCTCGTCTAATCGCACTAATCCCCCTATAAACGCTTTCGCTCTTGTCCACCTGCCCTCTCTCAATATTCCATACTCTTTCGCCCACCAGACCTACTGCATTTAGCAGTCTCGTCATCTTTTCTTCCTCTGCTCTAACCTTGCTGCCAGCCCGGGTAAAGGTCAGGAAAATGACCCCGCGTAATTACACCTGAGCACGCGCTAAAACGCGAAAGTCCGCGTGTCAGACTTTAGTCTTCTTGGACATTTTCAAATTTTCCGCGCGTTGATAAACCCAGGAACTCAGGATCGTTAAACATCGGAAATATTCAGATCGTCCCGTCTGCGCGGCACAACGCCCGTGATGGGAGTGGGTGGATTCGATCGGCGGTCCGCGTACGGCAGTCAGCCCGCAGGTAGGAACCGGAACAGCCAAGTGGAATAGGAAATTGATTGTATTTATTTATAACCAAACACTATCCGTGTCGCAATGATTTTGTCGCATTCGCATGCATGTATTACTCTAGTGAAACACATTCATGAACGAACATATATTTAAAAAAAAATATCTTCTTGCGAAAAAAACATGTTTCAGCGTTAAACCAAAAGACATCGGATTGGGAAATTGTTGTTCACTTGAAGGATTTTTGCTAAAAGATAATATAAAGGTGTCCTAATGTATCCGTGTGATATCCACCATATGTTTCAGTCAACCAACCCTACGAGGAACGCTTCGTCGGTGGTCCCCTGGACAGGAACCATCTCTATCCCAGCAATGGACACATGAACGGAAACAGCCAAATATCGCCCCAGGGGTCACTGGGATCGTCCCAGGGCTCTCAGGTACGGACACTCTATACTAGGATGTCGCCAATCGGACGTTATTGACAGCCGATCCTAGTAGTCGTCTCTCACTTCGCATAGACAGCCGCTAGCATTGACATTTGACAGCTAGGTATGAACGGCTGTCAATAACGTCCCATTTGGGACACCCCACTCTCTACTATTCACAATATGGATAGAACAGTCACTTTCTCATAGACCCTACAGCTTTAAAGTTAAATACTCTTACTCTTGCTTTGCTTTCTGAACAATCGTCGGTGCCACGTTTTTACAATAATTTATCAATAAATTCGTGAGTGTATTTTTCTCCATGTCTCCAATATGTTCTAATTTTCGCTCCACAAAAAGCTAGAAGTTTTGCACAGATGAAACGCGAGGCTCGTAGGAGAGGGAGTATCCAGTTTTTATGGATTCCTCTAAATTCCAGGGTTCCCAAGGCCGCAGACCGCCAGACTACGAGAACTTCGCACAAGTGGTGATGAGGAAAAAGGTGATTTATTTTTATTTTTCGAGCCACAGGAGTAAGGCACATAAACCAAAGTTCGCGACTGCATCGTTATTTGTCATTCCGTCGAAACACATTTATTTTCGCTACGCATTGAAAGTGCATCTATGAAACAAATCGAGATTAGATAAATCTTGAACATGTGCCCTTGTGTTGAAATGTCTGCATTTTATTGCGCGGCTCTCAACGCATCTATCGACATTTGAAAGCGCATCCTTTCCATTTCACTCTTATGGCGCTAAAATCTTTCCGAGATGGATTGGCGAGTTCCCAGACTCAATCCTGAGAAGAGAGAGGAGTTCTTCTCACGGGATCGAGGGAGTGACCCAAATGGCTGACGCACTCCTACTATTAGCACTTGATCGGCTCTTACTTTTATAGATGTTTGTGCGGACGAGAGTAGACATTATGGTTGGCTATTTCAATGATTATTTTCTCAGCGGATATATCTCCAAATATATAGTATCACTGAAATATAACTCTAAAATAGTCAAAATGCATCCTAACTGAACTGATATGCCCAGTGTGCTGTTGACACTTCTTGATCAACCCTCTCTTGTTCTTCGAATTGTTTTGTCGCGTCTCAGGCCCTCAATCTTGCGCTTATTTCTCGTTATGTTTCAATTCTGTGATAAAAGCACGTGCAACAGTTCTGTTGTGGCTGCAGCACCCAATTTGATCTTTTCATCCTCGCACTTCTGTTATGTTCTGCCCTTTGCCAATATTACCACTGTCATTCCTCTCTAGTGAGCGGTCGACTCTCATTCAAGAAGCTACCTTGGAGAGTGTCACTTCGCAAAGAGGACCGCTACGAGTGAACTTTGATGACTAGAAATGACCGGTTGTCAATAAATACCCAAATGCGACACCCTACTGCCTAGGGTGGAGAAATTAGGGCGAAATGCTCTACTGACAACTCCCCATTTCTTGTTTCTTGTCCCTCCCCCAACTGACCGGTCAGCCGTCTTTTGTTCTCACGCTCTCCCTCAATCCCTCAATCAAAGGGCTGTTTTCGTCTTGATTCTTTCTCGAATCCACTCTTATCGACTCAAGAGAGGATACCAAATCAGTAAACAGGACGTAATGTTTATCCAATCAGTCTGATGGCTTGATCCTATCATTTTCCGGTTAAGTTATATGATCATTGATCAATCAGTATATCCCCGTACGACCAGAGCTTTGTGTTGTCGCTGAAACGTATTTCGATTTGGACCAGACCTAAAAATATCATTTAAAGATGCTGAATAGATTTTTTTAGAATATGTTTCAACGCCGAATAAAAATTCACATAAATGCTTGTGGTTGATTGAGTCCTTGATTTGTATGTATAAACTCGCTGCTAATAAATACTCAATAATGCTCATGGCGGCTCTCATTCCATTAGATAACGCATGATAGGACGTTATTGGCAGCCGTTCATTTACAGCCGTTGAATTTCATACATAGCGGTCGTTTCTCACTTGGCAGAGACGACCACTTGGAATGAAGTTAGATGGCTAGAAATGAACGGCTGTCAATAACGTTCCATAATGCGATCGCTATATTCCAGCTGACAGAGTCTTTACAATCGCTTCCATTTTCCCTCATTACACATGATCGGGCTCATTGATTCAGTGGTAGCCTGGACACTTGCGCCACAGTGATGAAGTAGACACCTTTACCTTTATTCTTATGACCATGATGACGCATTTGTCCATTCCACTAATATGGCGCAAACACCCTTGGGGCAGTGGTATCTCATTCCAGCTGTTGCCTTTCTTATCTCTCTCCCTATTTTGCTCCCTTCTCTCTTCCCTTTCCATACTTTCATGACTCATTCCCTCCATTGAGTCATATTCCTATCTGTTTCCGTTCACACACACACTTTCTCAATGTCGCGGCGCAGAATCGAGCGGGTATCGAATTCTGTAAGTTTTATTAAGCATTTTACCCTTAGTGTACCTAGTTTAGTAGAAACTTTCTGGCTACCTTCCTAGGCTCCCACGGGCACTCGACTAAGCGTTTAATTGCGTTTGTTGGCTAACTCTAACGTTTAAAAATTGATCTTCAAAATTATGAAATCGCTGCAGAAGTACACTTCCATCCTTGGGGATACTACCCTGAAAGTTTCCGACCCAGGAACAGCATTTGAAAGTGCGTGCCACCCTCTATGGAGGGCTCCTCCGCTCTTACAGATAACTTATTTTAATTTTAAAAAAACGTGTAGGTGCAGTGAACAGCTTTGAGCAATCCAATCATGATTATTTTACTTGTTGTTGAAACATATAATACCTATCTTCCCTGTTATTATCTCTCAAAGCGAGAATCTTCTGTAATTCTACTTTGTGATGATTTCTATTCTTTTTGCTGCTGCTGGTGTAAAAACGGTCGAATCATCCATTTTGTCATTTGGTTTGGCCTCAATTCGGCAACCAACGAGGAGTTATTAGCAGTAGTGGGTGCAAAGGGCCCATCGGTTATTAGGGCCATGCGAACTTATCAACTTACTCACTCAAGGCTAGACTCTAATTGAGCGCACTATCTCGTATATGCGTATTGTTGCTCCAAAATGCCTTTTTCCTTTTCTTTTATTTAGATAACTATAGAAAAAGAGGTTTTACACTTCATTCTATTATACTTATTCCCTGTTTGTCACTGAATGTGTTGCGTATTATGCATCTCATCTGAACTGTTATTCTTAGTACGCGTCTCGCACATGGATGCTATCCTGGCCTCTCATTTTTGCATGCTATTTCGTCGTTACGGAAAATGTTTCATCTGTGAGATAAATATACAGTTCAGTTAGGATGCATAACATGATGAATTGTTTGAGGATTGACTCTACTCATCCCAACATCGTTGGTTATGCGTTCAAGGCCTAATCCCTCGAGCCCATATATTCCGTTCTCTCCTTATGCGTCGTTCTATGATGCGTATTCCGGATTGATCTACTCTGTTTCACCATTGTGGCGCAAATATCCATAGTGGAATCACTTGAGCTACTACTATATTCCGTTCAATCCTTATTAGGGATCGTATTTTCGAACGTTATTGACAGCCGTTCATTCCCAGCGGTCGTCGCTCTATTCGCAGACCGCTAGGAATGCAGTTAGACGGCAAGAGATGAACGGCTGTCACTAACGTTCCATAATGCGATCCCTACTCCTTATATCTAGTAGTGCTCCTTCTCACCTCTCCCCCACTCTAACTGTGCATATGATGAGTAGTAGGTGTGCCTAGATCCGGTATCCATTCCCTCTTCCTGCTCTCCTTTTCCACTTGTTTTACGATCCAACCTGCCGGTGATGCCAAAGAACTCACGCGCTGAAATGACTTCTGCTACTAAGAAACAGAGTGACTTGAGCTGCAGCCTTCCGACAGGTAGCGAATAGTAGGAAACTAACTGCCCATTCGGCGGAACCGAAAATTGAATTTTATAGTACCACCTCATTTTCTTTACTGTATGCTCGTTTAATTTTGTCTTTAAGCCGGATCAGCCAATCTAATTGCAAAAACAAAACATCGCTCCCTATCTATCCGACGTGTTTCATATATGATCTTTACTTCAATTTTATTCTTGTCACGAATTGTAATCATCTCGACTATGCTTTCTGAATTTGGACTTTTTTTCTGAATTTCACTATTATGGCGCAAATGTCGAAGTCGCTATTGTCTATCACCCCCGTATTGCACTGTGAACACATAGTGATTGCGAGGTATGCGCGAGTTGACAAACAATGTGCCGCATACCATGCAATTTGGCTCTCTTTCACTGTGCTCTCTCCTTTTCCCGTACTCTCTCACTCTCTTCCTCTCTCTGATATCTCTGCCGCTCACTCACTTTTGCCTTGTCTCTCGCCCCCTTCTTTCTGATCCAAAGTGCAGTCAAGGACTCTTCCCACCGAGTGAGGTGAGGTAAATTGTACCTCAATGACCACTCGGTCAAAAGGACTGTTGCGCTAAGGTAGTGAAATCCACAAAGGCGCCTTCAGCTAGAGGTCGTTTTTAGCTTCATTGCGAAACCGTTGTGAGAAATATGTTTCACTGTTCGCATTTGAAGACGAAAATTCTAATTGAAAGTAATCTCATATGGTTCGCGCTTAGTATTTAATGAATGCCTTTATCATCAGTCAATATATGCCATTGGCAAGTTGTTTATCGCATTCCACAATGTCACTCGGATAACAGTGTACTTACGCCATAGTTGCGATAGTGACTAGGGTTTCAAAATCGGTATTCAAATTCATTTCTGATTCTTCCATTCGCCGCGGAGTGATTGTCTATCGCTCGTAGAGGCGACCGCTCCGCGGAAAATGGAATAATCAAAAATGAATTTGAATACCGATTTAGAAACCTTTTAAGGTTTCTAAAAAGAAACCTTAAAACCTTTTAAGGTTTTAAGGTTTCTTTTAAGGTTCCTAGTCCCGATTCGTAAATTTGATCTCATGCTTATTTCCTATACGATTTAAAATAGTGCCATACTAAACGTCTTCTTCATCCCAATTATGCGCAGTTATGCTCGACAAAGATGACCACCAAGCACAGCGTGCAGAAAAGTGGAACAACCTACTATTGCAGCGCATCAATATCGCGCACATTCGTGAAACCGCGACGCGTCCCTTTTTTACGAATGTGCGCGATATTGGTTCGCTGCAATAGTAGGTTGTTCCACTTTTCTGCATGCTGTGCCAAGTGGCCAGCTACTTCCGTCTTCCCTCGACCCCTGACCTTCCTTATTACCTACTTCCCTTTGATTCTTGATGTGTTCCAGTACAAAGTGCCGAACATCTCAACCTATTTGAGATTGTGAACAGAAAGGAGTTGAACCCCCCGGGGAGGCTGGTCATAAGTGGCCATTCACTTACATGAGCAGTCACTGCATGACCACTCCTCTTCCGTTTCTCGTTTAGCTTGCTTGCAACCTTGGGCCATAAGAAATGAAGATGAAATTTAAGAAATATATGTCACGGTTGGCTGTTTGACTACATTAAGGGTTATGTTTCACAAGAATATATACTATATCTTCAAATATATAATAGCCTTGATACATAACCCCTAAAGTAAAAACTGCCAGCCATACTGCACGATCGCTGCTCCTTCCCTTTCGTTATTCCTTCTTTGGCGCACAATCTTTATCCAGAGACCTTGGACGGATATTCATTATTAGAGATTTCGAATTCTCTCAGATACGTTTCAAAAAGCCCATAATTACGAATCCATCAGTTCTTCGCAATATTTCTCCCGAATATTTGTCATAATTTTAAAATACGTTTCAATTAGTGCAGTTCTTTGCAATGAATCTTTCGGTGGTTTGGAACACTTTAAAATGTTAACAATGTCAGAACATCTGCAAACTTCAGAGTGTCGGAATGATTCTGCGTACGCAAAAACTATTCACATAAAGGCATTTAACTGATGTAAGAAATTTTTTAATCAGTTGAATAACCAATCATATGAGCATAGATTTCACTGTGCATTGTGAATACATGTCTTCCTAAATTTCTGACTCCTGGCTCAGGACGAGATTATATAGAGTAAATAAAACAATATTCCTCTTCAAATATCTCCGTTGCTCCATTATTTTCCTGTTATTCATTGGATGTTCCTTCACAAAGATGGGGTGTTGCTTATTAGAAAACGACTTATGGGCCGTTTTTTGTCCGTACGCACCTATGAGCCATCTCGCATTCTCATAGACGACCGGTCGAATGAGAACACAGTAGGGTGCCAGTGACTTTAGTAAATTGTCATTTGTCATTTGTCAGTTGTCAGTCGTACACCCTAGAGCAAAGAGAAGAGTCAGTCCAAAAGTCGTTTCCTATTCCTTATTATCGCGGTTCTTGACTGCTTAGTGCAGGAAATCAGTGCAATTTGTCTTGATTCCTGTCTTATGTGGATGTTTACTGTGACCTAATCATCCCTCCCGTCATGTGCCCGAAGGTGCCATCCATGTTTGGCATTTTGACTTCTTTATGGTGGGTTATGTTTCCCGGATGATTTGTCTACAAAAATATAGCAGCCTTGAAACATAACCAACCAAGTAGCAAAGTGTCTACCGTAGTGCCATCCCTCCGGGGTCCGCAATTGGTAGCGGCTTGCCATGAAAGGTATAGAACCGGAGCAAATGACTTGGGAGTACCGGTCTCGAATCCCCTGCAAGGAACCGCCAGATTCACCTTCCTCAGCGCATGTACTTGATAGGAGTACAAGACCTTAGCCATTTTTTACCTTTACTTTGACCGAATCTGTTTCACACCAACGTATTATTCGGGTGAAAGGCATGGACATTTGCGCCATAGCGCTGAAATGGACGATCCTTGCATTCATGTGGCACATCCGTCCGTTTCACCATTCTGGCGCAATTATCCATGGCTTTGTTGTCTTTCACCCTTCACTCTTGCGGAATATTCATCCATCTTGGATTCCAACAAGCAAATCTTATTTTTTGTTGAAATACGTAGGTTTCACTGTGAATATAAACTACTAGCGTTTCAATATGTGGTCGATCGCTGATTTGTGTCTTTCGAATAACACTTTTAATTATACGAATAGTTGAAGTTTCACAGGACGGAAATTAGCGCTATAACGTGGATTAGACACCACAATGGCGCAATTGTCCACTTGTTCCCTGATCTTCGTCTCTGTCAGGGGTCGACATGCAATGGAATCTCAACAGCCGAGTGATGTCGGTCCATGTTTGTACCCGATCGGAGTGAGAGAGCGCGAGATTGGAAGAGACGCAGACAGTCATAGGGACGAGAGAGTGCGTAAATCGAGAGGGACAGAGAGGTTAGAGGACAGGCTAGAGAGCGTGGCGGAATGAGAGAGTACAGAGTACTGCCTTTTCTGAAGAACCTCTCAAATTCCGAGATTCTCTTTGTTGCATCCGATCTCGCGGTCAGATTTTCCTTTGATACGAGAATATACCGCTATTTGGTATGACTGCGATTTTACTTCATTACGGTTAATAATTTTCCATTGTGAAGCGTTAAACAACCAAACGTTTACTCAAGCGAACCACCCTATATAAGCGTTGTCGGAAACATACATCCCATTCCGAACCGCCGATAAGTTGGAAAAAATCCGCAACACTCTTGTTCTCGCTCTGGTCGTCTTTTTCGTTCCGTTATTACCGCCCTTTCCGCCCCTGAACGGACTGTTTGACTCCTTTATGAAAGGGCTCTTTTGCACTCATTTCACTCTACGGAGCTGTTTTCTCAACACGACTAGAGACAACCACTCAGAGTAGGGGGCAGACACTAAAGTGATCAGACGGTACCCCTTGGTGGGCTGACTGTTCACACTTTGACCACTTCCGGTCACCATCTCACTCTGTTTGTCCGGTGTCTCTCCGATTCACATACTCTCTAGACTCTCTCGCCCTCTGTCCTCTCTCACTTGTCCTCAGTCCCTCGTCATTTCGTACCGATCCTGCCATGTCGGGTTGGTATGCAAATAATACACAACGACAGAAGGCGAAGCGTCGAGCCGTCTGCGCTCTCTCCCATTGTCCCTATCTCTCGCTGTATACTGGGAACAAGGAGGCGGAAGGGGAGAGGTACAACTGCGCCAGGGACATTTGCGCCGTAATGGTGAAGTTGATTGTCTTCACCATCGCGGCGCAAGGGTCCATTTCATAATTACGGCGCAAATGACCATTGCGCTCGTGTCTTTCACCCGTCTAACCGTCTGCATTAGGGTTGGCAGTTTGTGTGCGAAATCAGTTATGTTTCACTGACCCTATATAACAAAGTTGTATAGCTTCCGTGAAATATTACTGATCTCGCATACAAACGTCTGCACTCTCTCTCACTGTCCCTGTCTCTCGTTTCTACAGGGAACAAGGGCGGTAAATGCGCCCCCCCCCTGAGGGCTCATTTCCACTCGACACCTTTCCCTCCTTCCGTCCCCCTTTGTTCCGCGAAATCGAGCCTACTCTACACGTGTTTGCTTGCGATTCGAGAAGCACGCGTGCAAATTAACGCTCTTTCATAGTATCCGCTTGACCAGCTTCATGCAAAGGCGAGAAATTAGCTGCAAATGACTAAGGATCAGTGGTCTCAAATTCCAATTTACGGGTCAACCACACGAGTAGAACTTTACTTTTACATTTATCGCGCAAATATCCATGGTGCTTGCATGAGACATTTTCTGACATTTATTTTCGCTTTCACTGTTCATTGCGTCAGATGAAAAATAGAAGACGACGATTGTTTTCATGAAGCTCACTCTTTGTAAAAGCATTCTGTGAAGCTCACTCCAAATTCTCATGTCTGCTGATTGCTTCTTGGTGAATATGTGTCATTTACCATTGTACTTGATCTCTAAATCCGGTCTTCTCTGGCATATAGCAACGCACGAATATGCCTCCCTTCGTGGCCCCTTCCGTTGTAAATGTGCAGACGATGATCGAACGATCACTGAACATTATGCACATCTGTGCTAAAAAAAGTTTAGGAGAAAATTTGCGGCCCCAGTTCATGGTCCTTATTCAATTGTTTTTTTGTTCTATGCCAGATTCATATCGTTCGATGAATGGAAATGATTTAGCAACTACTTTTTAAAATACACCCGATGAAACTCATTCAATATGAATCTGTATCAAGCGCTCGTCTGCAGAATAAGTCGATGAATGTTTAAGATTCAGTTGTTTTTCAGCGCAAGCATATTACCTTATTCTGTCGCTTAAAATTCCAATTCCATTCGATTAATGGATCCTATATGTGTTACTATGAAATTGATCGCTAACTCCCCGCCACTTCGGAACATTCTGCGCTTCACAAGACATTATCATCTTTTCGGTTTTTCTTCCTCTGACGAATGTTTGAAGTTGAACTGCATTGACTGTTTAAGAGATGATGCAGCTAAAAATCGCAATTCAGATTCTTCTACCTATTCGACTTGACCTCGACTAAACTACACTGTTCTCAGAACCAGTTCGAAGGGTCATGGGGGCATTCTTGTCGTGCGCTTAGGCATCCCTGTTTAGGGGCTTTAAAGGGAAGCTCACCTGATTCCTTCTGAGCGATTTTCTCTATTCACTGAGAGACAACAGCTCGGAGAAGAATTAGAGAGAACGAATGCACTTCGATGTGCGATTCGCCGCTTACAGGGCTCATTTTGACGGATGGAACATAATATGGCTTTCGCGTTTATGGAATCCTATTTCTGCTGCATCATCAATTTTTCCCGCGAACACTTTGACTTTCTTCTCTTAAACACATTCTTCTACTTTTAGCCATTTTTTGTTTCTTTTTAGTTTTTCATGATACGGATAAATCGTCGATTGATTTCATAGAGCTCGTTCATCTTAATGATAGTCTGTGAAACTCATTGCATAACTGGCGATTTCTTCACTGATGATTTTTCCAGTTCTGTTTCAAAGAAATATTTAGTAGGTCGACGCACGTTCCGATCGTCAGCTGAAACTTTCGTTGCAGACTCTAATAGTAAATACTCACATTGCATTTGACTTCTCCGCACCCTGTCCTCTCGGCATATTCAAGGTTCACGGGGTCTTTTAACCGGATCGATTTTGTCCCGGATGGCGAATTCCAGGTATTTTTCAAGGGAATTGGCGCTCCGGACTTTGTCTCGAATTAGTGTTAGCCTTCTCTGAACATTCTCGAAAGGTCACAGGGCATTCTTGTCGTGGGCATATGCCTCCATCTTTAGGCTTTAGAGCTGTGCCACGAACTTTTTCGACTATAAACTGGAAGCGCAGTTGGATTTGTCTCCCTCTGAAAGGAAGAGCTGCGAAAGTCGCACATTTTTCTGATTTTTCTCTGATTTTATACAACGTGCGAAAGTTGAAGGGTACGGTATGCTACGACGGATCTTTGATGTTGTACAAAATCAGAGAAAAATCAGAAAAATGTGCGAGTTTCGCAGTAGGGTTTCTAAATCAATAGTGGCAATCAAAGTATTGACCCTCTTCCTCCCACCAATAGTTTGAAAGTGCAAGATTTGGTTTTCGAGAAGGTATTGGTCCAAAGTTTTGACTGGTTAGACTCGCGAGACCAATAGTTTGATTTTCCGACCAAAGTATTGGTCGACTGGCGAAAGAGTGAAGAAAAGCGAGAGAGCGCAGAGTGAGAGAGACTCTCCTCGTCTCTCTTTCGAGGGCATTGCCAGAGGGAATGAAGAATTTTTGTAAACATTAAAAGTCATTTTCGTATAAAGTGCTTAGAGTAAAAGTTGTTCAGAATCACGAGACGATCACAATCATCTATAAAACATGCCTGTAGCACTATCCCTGAGGGAGTTAGAGGGCTTATTCCCGTAACCATTTTATAATAAGCATCTAAATCCCTCAGGGATAGAGCTTCACATGTGGAAATTAACATGTTTCGATTCCTCTCGGCATTTTGAACAACTTTTACTCTAAGCACTTTTTACCAAAATGATTTTTAATGTTTACAGAAATTCCTCATTCCCTCTGGCAATGCCCTAGAGAGAGAGAGACGAGGAGAGTCTCTCTCCTGTCTCTCTCACTCTGCACTCTCTCGCTTTTCTTCACTCTCTCGCTAGCCGACCAATAGTTTGGTTGGAAAATCAAACTATTGGTCTCGCGAGTCTCACCAGCCAAAACTTTGGACCAAATTCTTGCCCAGCCAATAGAACGGGGTCTTCTCCGAGATCGAATATTTGACCCCACCAAATGTTTTGATTTGGAAACCCTAAT
>JACMIF010003274.1:0-15093 GCA_014805445.1 Diplogasteroides magnus
GTCCTCCCCCTCCGCTCCTTCTACTTCTTCTTCTTCCTCCTTTCCTGCCCTCGAGCGCTTCTTGATGTCTATCGGAAGGGTTCCCATCTGGAATTTCCGGCATACTGTAGGTGGCGAATAAATCACGACAATATTCGAAAAGGTGTAAAAAATTGAAAGACACTGTGATTTCTCGACGGAATTCTTCTCGGGAGTAATAATATACTGTAGGTGGCGAATATTTTTTAAAAATGAAATCATAACTTGTAAATAACCCTCACCACTTTCTCCTCGTCATCTTCGTCGATCGACGGCAACTCGTCCACTTCCCATTGGGCGTCTGTCGGGCTCAGACTGGAAAATAAATTCAGGGTTTTTGGCGGGAAAATTTGGATTTGAAAAGTGCGGGAAATCGTATTTCATCGGTGACCATGACGATGGCGCATATGGTGACCATGACGATGGCGCATCTGTCCATTTCACCATTACCACCAGGGTGTCGTTATCAGTGAAGTGCAATAATCATTCGTCTAATCTCCGCGGAGTGATTGTCTATCACAAGAGAGAGAGAGAGAGAGATAACAGCTCCGCGAACATTAGACGAGTGACAAATGCACTTTACTACCGTTTTAGAAACCCGTATTATAAGGGGAGCCAGATTTTTGCGGGCCGGACGAGGCTGTAGTGAACTAGTTTAGGGCAACCTGCACGTTTCTGTCCACGATCCCTGCATAAGAGCAATGGAATTTCAGAGACAATGCTCATTGTCAGATTTGTGCCAGTTTTCAAAATATAAGTCTAAAACATGAAAATGAATTATATTACAAGGTGGAGGTCAACCAGATCTGCCCATGATCGCTGTTTAAGAGCAATTGAGATAGTTAACGTGGGTATACAGAGAGGAGTTGATATAAAAGCGCCAAGAACAAGTAGGCGAAATATCAGGACATTAAGAACGAGAGACATGCGAATTTATGTTTCACCGCTACACCAAAAGCTCAATCCACCATACGGTGTGATCTTGTTCGGAATTCCTGGGCTGACCTAATTATACGTCCAGAACTTGAACATGACTAATGGCATAAGGTGGAATCAGAATTTGCGGTCCGGGTTCGGGTCGGCGGCGATGATAACCATTTCGAAATGGGAACGTGACATATTCGAACGGACCATTTTGGAACATTTTTGTACGCCTCAAAATGCACAATGACCACTCCAAAATGTCACGTTCCCTCCGAACTATGGATCATAGTCTACGGTGCATGGTAGGCAGTTTGATTATTTTATGGGCTATGTTTCAAAGTCAATATATTAGATATATTTGAAGCTATACGGTAGCCTATACCCTCTGTGAAACATAACCCGTAAGGTAGTCAAACTGTCAACCTTACTATGCAATGACAACCCTTTCGAAATAAGGTGACACAATCACACCCAATCCCGGCCTTGACTCACAATTCAGCTCGAAATCGTCGTCGTCTTCGCCGAACGGGCAGATCATGGACTCGGCCCCCTGGATACGGTACCTGATTAGTCAATTTTCCAGTTACGGGAACCGGAGATTACTGTATCTCATCACCTATTCAGCGGTTTCCGACTGACCTTGAGCCATCCGACGTAGAAGCAGAACTGGAAGATGGTGAAGAAGGGCACGTAGTAGTCCAGGGAGTGACTCGACTCGGAGACGTTGTCCTGAAACGAGAACTACCGTAATCCTGCTTGAATCGGGTGTTGACTGTAATCAACTCTGAAACTAGATCCCCTTATTCTAGGATTATAATTCAAAAATAACAAGGGTATCCATTATCGATACGTCAAATGCTGAGAACATTATACTATGGCGGTGTAACCACAAATCTCCTGGTTCCACGGGATGAGGACGCTTGCGCACCCAATGTAAATGAGAAATTTGTTCCCGAAACGAGGTCTACCGTAATCCTCCTGTATCAGAGACTACAGTAATCAGTTCTTGTCAGAAACTGTCGAATTTCATTAGATGGAATTGATCAATTATAAAAAAAAATAACAACCAAGTGAGAATCGTTTTATCACACCAATTTCATCATATACTGCAGTAGAGAGACCACAAAGCGCCTGTATGACGGGATGAGGCCACACAATAGTAATAGGACATTTGCGCACAATTTGTGCGGAACAAGCAATATCTTTAGTTTAGATTTTCACTTCTAATATTTAAAGTTGCTTGTTTCGACGAGATAAGTACGCAATTGTCAGAGCGCTAATATGTTGAATCACCAATTATAATATCCAGTACCTGATAATCTAATTGATTCTTCACACCAATTCCTATTACATTTCAGTAGTGAGACCGCAAAGCGCCTGGTTCCACGGTCAGTAGTTGCCGTCTACCGTAATACCTAATTAGAATCAGGGCACATCGTATTCTACAGCAAGTTATGATATCAGTAATAAATAGATTGATTGACCAGGATTTTACTGCCTAATTATATGTTGAGATTGTTATGCAAGGGTAGTGTAGCCAAAATGCGTCTATTTCAATTGTCACAGAAGGACTAACTAGGGCTTCTTATTCTAAATCGGTAGTAAAGTGCATTTCTCATTCGTCTGATTTCTGGCTGTTGTCTCTACGAGCGATAGACAAGCGACCCGAACAGATTAGACGACTGAGAAATGCACTTTACTACCTTTTGGAACCCCAAGAACTAACCGCAAACAGCAAGTACTGTCTCCCGATGAGACATGCAGCGAAGAACGAGTAGACTGCGATCGTCACGACCTGAACAATCGATCAATATGGATACGGTAGAATTCCCTTAAAGACCCCAAACTGCTTTCCTTCGCACCTGAGTGTACACGAGGGGAACGGATATCCAGTCGTAACTCCACAGCATTCCGCACATTCCTCGGTAGTCCTGCATCTCCTGAAACGATTACTACCGTAACCATGAATCACAAAGCATGTTTTTGTCTCGCATGCCCATCCCGACACTCTCTAAAAAAAAACTAATCCGTGTTAACCTAGAAATAATAAACCATAGGCTATGGTCCATAGTCGGTATTCTTCCAATTCAACACGGCATTTTTGCATTGTGACCGCAATGCACGTGAACCCGGTGAACTTGGGCACAGGTCAAATTTTAAATGCCAAAAACGTTATGAAAATCCAGTGTCGATTATTCGTACATCATCAAAAGAATGAACTTAAAACCGAAAAATGCTGAAAAAAACCAGAGCGAAAGTCAAGAGCGAAATGGACATTTGCGCCAAGAGAACGTTGAGAATGATGGCGCGTCAGTCCACATCACCACAATGGCGCAAATGTCCATCACGCACTTGTCTTTCACCCGGGAGGAGAGCCCTAGCCAACCCGGCAGGTGTGCGACGCCGTTCTTTCCTTTCAAATGGGTTTCACCCGCAAACCCACATCAATGAGTGACTTCAGATGGAGGCCATCGTGTATTCTGCCCTCCTTCCTGGCAACTGCGGCAAATTGGCAGAACCAGTGTGCAGGCGCCCACCTGCAATACGGTAATTAATCGATGCTGGGCCAACTACAGTAACCAATACGGCAACTTTTCAGCTTGCGATTGACCCGAATCAGTAATCAATTTGGCGAATTATTTATAATAGCAATACCTTGAAGAGGAGGATCAGTTCTACAAAAAATTCAATGTTATTTTTCTGTAGTGAGACCACAAAGTGCCTGGTTTCACTAGCACTAGGAAACGGAATCCAAGCAGAAGTGCACATTTCGGTCGTCTATTTCCCTGGGAGAGGTTGTCCATCATGTGAGAGAGACAACCGCTCCGACGAAATTTGACGTCAGAAATGAGCATTTCTGCTTGGATTACGTTCCCTAACTACGACCCAAGACTAACCGCAAAAAGCAAGTACTATGTTCCGACGAGACAAGAACGTCACAGACATTTGCGATATAAAGGTGAAGTAGACAAATAGGCAATCACATGCAGCACTATCGCGGCGCAAGTGCCCATTTCACCATTCTGGCGCAAATGTCCTTGGAGGTGAACTATGATAATCAATACAGTAATTTGTCAGTATGCGATTGGCGCTAAACTCATTGTGAGGCATAAACTTGTGGTATTTTTAACAGATACCTCATCATCTGGTGAATTCACACAACACAAGCTATAGAAAAAGAGTGAAGAACCATTTCATTTGTTTAATAGCCTGTTCATGTTGTTTTAAAAGAAAATTATAATGACACTACCACAAGGAGATCCATCATCAACATGCATAGTCCCTACGGTGTCGTTATCAGTGATGCAAATATGCAATTGTCATTCGCCTAATCTCCGCGTGATTGACTATCACGTGAGAGGGATAACTGCTCCGCGGAGATTAGACGAATGACAGTTGCGCTAAAGTCACTGATTGCGACATCCTAATAGTCACCTTCGTACACCAATTTGGGTAGTGCACCGACTCACCACTTGCCATGATTGCTCTCTATGGCCTCTCATTGTCAGGCATAAATGTGTGAGTTTTTTTGCAAAAAAAGATATCTCATCCCCTGGTGAATTCACATAATACAATCAATGGAAAAATAGTTAAAAAATCATTTCACTAATTTGTCTCGCACATGAATCCTCTTCCAAGGACAATAAAAGGGAAGAAAAAACAAAATATAGTACCTCTGCCGAAGTTCGAAACTTCGATCCAATTTTGGTTAGTGCACCCACCCACTCACCAGTTGCCATGGTTGCTCGGTATGGCCTCGAGTGTCATCTTCTCCTCCTCAGTGAGCAGTCCCGCATCCTGCATGTGCTCAATGGTGGGGAAGCGCCGCTTGATGACGGAGGAGACGCTCTGGAAAACAAAAATATGCAATTTCTTAGATGTTTGATTTCTCTTTTTTATTTACTTGGAAAAGTCCTTCCATGACCATTAGTGAAGTAATTCACAACTCTATTTCTATAGTTTGTGGTACGTGAATTCACCAGGTGATGAGTGATGATGTATCTGTTTTTAGCAGAGCATTTTCATTGTCGAAACCCGGTGACCTTGGGCGCAGGTCAAGCTTTATTATGCTAGAAAACTTGAAAATAGCAATTGGATTGCGCTCAACTTTTCTGAGTCTAACAACGAAAATGTGAACTTGTAACGGGAAAAAAGAAGTCCGAAAACGCACATCAATGAGTGACTTGAAATGGAGGTCATCGTGTATTCTGCCCTCCTTTCTGGCAACTGCGGCCAGTTGGCAGAACCAGTGTGCAGTCGCCCACCTGGAATACGGTATTCAAACAGTATACTCTTAGGTTACTGTAGTGCATTCTAGTGTACTGTATGGGTGCAGTAGTAGGGGTACTGTATCATAATAACTCGATGTGTGATGTTGTATCAAACTGCAAGAAAGGCCGTTTTGCACTGAGCACAATTGCCAAAATGGCCGTTCCAAAATGGTCAGTTCCCAACGGCCTTTCCAAAATGTCACGTTCTCGTTAGAACTTCCCTGCGGCACACTAGAACAAACAGACTAAAAGGTAGCATAGGGGCGGTGGACAACCCCGCAACACTCATGAACACTCCTCTCATGTGATAACATGTTGTTCGCTCTCACTTTATCAAACTGCAAGCGTTGCAGATTACACGAGATTCTAATCTGGAAAGGGGGCGAGGGAGTGGGACACAATGAGAGAGCACAGAGAAACTGACGGTCACCGAATCGTAAACTACCAGGAAAGGTGGACAATAAGACATGTACAAGGCTCAGGAGCTATTTCATCATAATCGGTGAGGTTGAATGAGGGACGTGTTACAGAAAACAACAACAAATGTAAATGGGCTGAAAAATGGTGACAACCTGGAAAGCAAAGTAATAAATTGCGAAAGTGTGAGAGGTAGCATCAGTCAAAATTTTGCACTCGTTTGGTTTGGTTTGGTAAAAGGAAAAGAATAATTGCACTGATAACAGTCTATAATGACTCGGCGAGTGTTATTAGCGCACGAAAACGCGTCATAATTTAGTAGTAAGCTCTCGTATAAATTAGAGGCGAAAATAGGGAAATACTATTACCCTAGTAGTATAAGAAACAGTCTTCACAATACCGTCTAGTTGATACCTATAATGTATACGTTTTCTACCGGTGATTTGATTTGACCGTGACGGAAAGGGGGCCTAGAATCACTAGTATATTCACACGAAAATTGTCGACCTACGGACCCGAACGAAGGCGAAATACAGTAAAATACGGCCTAAGCAATCGAAGGTGTAGCCAAAGGCTACTTCAACCTCAAGTAGAAAATTGAAACTTATGACAGTAATAGCAAAGGTACCGTACTCTATCATGAGAACATCTTACGGGGCCGTACACTACAAAGAAAATGAAGGGGGTGGAGTACTGTAATCCCTTCGAATACCGTATCTCACACGGGGAACACGAATCAGGTTACAATATTCTCATTGTCAGGGTATACCTACGGGAGTTAAGGGGGTACAGTACCCTGCACGGGGAACGGATAGGCTACAGTAATCTCGGGGTTACCGTACTCCTAAATGGGGAAGGAGGTGCACGGCTATAGTAATCTCAGGGTTACGATATTCGTAAAATGGTAAATGGTTCGACTACAGTAATCTCAAGGTTACCGTACCCCTACAATGGAAAGAGGGGAGTGGTGCTTGAGTCCGAGTGTCCCTGTCCCTCTCCCTCCTCATCATCCTCTCCATCTCGTCCCTGCAGTCTTCCATCGTCGCTTCGTGTGTCTCGTTGGAAACGAGCCGCGCGGTTCGCGAGCTCCAGACCTGCAAAATGGGACAAAATCGAACTGCAAATTGCTAATTTTACGGAGCTGTGTAGCCGAATTATAATACGTTTTATGGTTTTTTTGACGTACAACAACCCTTCCTGTAACATAGTCTAAATGATTCACGACTGTCATATTCCCTGACAACTCGTATTTTTAAAACTCTCAAAAAGTGAAAAAATTAGAATTTGAAGCAATTGCAATAAGTACATAATACAGTTATAATAGTTTTCATAACAATAATAGTAAATTGTCACAGAAGAATCGAAATTTCTCCAACCCACCCTTTATCAAGAGTGTCTGAAACTCGTTCTCACCTTCCTTGTGCGTGAGTGTGGAGTATTTCATAATACATTATTTTTCCTAATCTCGACGAAATGGCGGAGGGGGAATCAAAATTCCCTTACCGCAACCATTATCAAAAGTGTGTGAAACCCATTCCCACCTTCTTTGTATGTGAGTATCTCATGTCGTGTTTAGGAAACACATAAAAGAAGGAAAAACATGCGTTTGGAGTATCTGTTATAATATCTAATCAGTGCATGTTCCTAACGGTAATATATCATCAGAGAATCGAAATTTCCCCAACCCAACCCATTATCATGAGTGACTGAAACCTATTCTAACCTTCTTTGTGTGTGACAGTTCTGCGTCAAAAAAGGAAAAAAAGAAGAACCAGAATTTGGAGTAGTTGTTATCTTATGAGAGCATAATAGAGTACTTTTTCCTAAATCAATGCAAGTCACTTGAGAACCACATTCCCCGACCCCTTATTAAAAGTGTCTGAAACCCAATCCCACCTGCCCTGTGTGTGACAGTTCTGCGTCAAAAAGAATGAACAAGGATTTGGAGTAATTGTTATCTTATCAGTTCTTGGTATTTTTCGTAAAGGTGTGTATCAGCCAAGAACCACAGATTACAGATTCATCAGCCGAGCTTTTACCAAAGATGTCTGAAGCTCATTCCCACATTCCTTGTGCATGAGTATTGAGTAATATCTAGGGAACGACTTATGGAACGTTTATCGTCCGTGCGCACTGGTGTGTCATTCTCTCTCGCTCATCATAGACGACCGGTCGATTGAGTGCCCAGACAAAAGTCGTTCCCTAGTAATATCGGTTCATAATACAGTATTTTTGTTAGCCTATGTTACAATCCATGTCTGCCGACCACCAATATTCCAAAACCCAACCCATTATTAAAAGTGTGTGAAACCTATTCTCACGTTCCTTGCGTTGAGTAACAGCGGTTCATAATGCAGTATTTTTTCTTAACATGTGTAATATTCCATGTCCGGAGAGCACCAAAATTCCAGAATCCAACCCAATATTAAAAGTGTCTGAAATCTAGGGTGTAGCTAATGGGACGTTATTGACAGCCGTTCATTTCTAGCCGTCTAACTTAATTCCTAGCGATCGTCTCTGTGAAGTGGGAGACGACCGCTAGGAATGAAATTAGACGCCGAGAAATGAAAGGCTATCAATAACGTTCCATTAGCTACACCCTACTGAAACCCCTTCCCGCCTTAATTGTGCTTGAGTTTTGAGTAGTTCATAATATAATATTTGTCCTAATCACGACAATAACAGAGAGAGAACCACAATTCCATTACCACACTATTATCAAAATCGTCTGAAACCCATTGTCACCGTGTGTGATGGTTGTACGACAAAAGATGAACAATAAATTGGAGTATTTGTTATCTTATCGTCAGCGAAGAAGCGCAAGTTATGGATTCATTACCTAACTATTTATCAAACCCGTCTGAAACCCCTTTCCACCTTCCTTGTGTGTGAGTGTTGTGCAATATCAGTTCATGATACAGTATTTTTCACACTCTATCCCGGGACCAGCACAGTCGAATAAGCCGACCAATTATTAAAAGCGTCTGAAACGCATTCCCACCTTCCGTGTGTGTGAGTGTCCGCTGCCCCGTCGAGTCGCCCTCGCTCTCTTCCATCAACACGGGAGGCACGTCGATCTGCAAATACAGTAACTAATTAGGCCATCTCACCCCGATAAGGCAAGGTGGAGTACCAGGCCCGATGGGACTGATGCCCTAACTTGATCAATAACAGTGTACTACTATTCATTGCAATACGATAACTTATCGCATCTCTCCAGTTTCCGGTTATTGTTGGGAAAGAGCCCCAGGTCGGATGCTACTGACGCTCATTGTTAAGGTAACGGTGTAAATCAACATAACAAATCAATATTTCCTGTCGTATGCGGTCGTTTCAACCGGTGAAATACAGTACCCGTCTACATCAAACGATTCAACCAGATCTGCAACTTTCGTGCAGATACTCGTGTATTTGTAAAAGGGATAAAATGCTGGCTGATTTCTTCTAGCTGTTGAGGACGAACAATCAATAAGTCCACACTAATGATACCACTCTGTACCTACAAAACTAAGACCGAAGCCAGCATTAACTACCAAATTCAAAAAAGGGAATGCAATTCCCACCTGTGTCGCGAGTGACATCCTCTCCATCGTGGCCATCGCGAGCTGATCCTCCGATCCGAGGTCCTGCGAGAGGTTCTGAAATAGGGAGGATGAGATTACATGAAGTCTTTTCCACGCTTGAACCCACGCAAATGAGCAGCTATACCGTATCTGTTGACTCATTTTCATTATTTTGTTCAATCCAACTATGCTGAATTAATTCTTGGAGCTAGATCGTTAGGTGCGATGTACCATGCATGCGGCGAGAATTCAACAAGTAATCTCATGGCCTTGCAAGTTATATCCGGCTACCGTATATCTGTGCGGTAGCCGCATATAGCTTGCAAGGAAATGAGATTACTTGTTGAATTCTCGCAGCATGCATGGTATATTCCATCTAACGACTTAGCTCCAACAATAATTTCAACGCAGCCTTGGTTTGAACAAAAATCAAGAAATGAGTCAGCAGCTAGTAAACATCTCAATCACCCGCGGTTGTGATAGTTACTTTTTTTACCCGGGCTATCATTTTTCAAATAAAAAAACCGTTGAATTCTCGTCGTAAGCGCTAAATAATTCTTTGTATGAACAGTTGCTAATAGATAGTCATTTGTCCAGTTACCTTATGTCTATAAAAGTTATAATATATCACAAAAATCGACTGCTGAATCCTTGCCACATGCGCAACATAATTCACATAGAATTTTCGAGAAACGATCCGTTCTGGATAAAATGTGCCTATAATACAAATAGGAAAAACGTGATCCAATTAATTAGTCTTCGTGAAAGTCTACGCTGCCTGGCGCATATCTGGGGCTACACAGATGCGCAGCTCTACGGGAGTCTGATAATCTAATGCATTTAAGCGGTTACAACTCTCTGGAAAAAACAAGACTGTTTCGTGGGCACTGACTAGTTTTGGCAGTTTGTATTCGAAATCGGCAATGTTTCACTGATCCTATATATCAAAGTTACAAAGTTTCACTGACCAAGTCCGGACTGGGATAGGCCACGTCCTCCGACCGCGTCCGCGCGGATCCGTGCATGCTACGACGACTGCCCGACTTGGAGAAGAGAGTCTGCAACCGGTTGGAAATGAGGGGAAACAAGCGGAACGAAAAAACACCTTTCAAAAATTCAACTGTTATAAATCCTCTGAAACATATTCCCACCTGGTCACAGTGATTTTCAATGGCCTTATATTATGTAATGCAAAGCGTGCACGACAACTGTTCCCTAATGAGTGAATATGACATAATATATTTCTATTCAGTGCAGCCTGTTGATTACAAATTTCACACAGCTCAATGGTTATAAAGCACCTGAAACATATTCCCACCGGGTAAAACTGCTGTCACTCAAACAGTACTTAGAAGAACCTTCAACTACAGAGACGCCTCGTAGGGAACAGGGTGGAGGCAGAAACAAAGCTACCGTGACCTAGGATACGGTACGGTAGTCATGTAGGAGCGGGATTCATTCCAGGCAGTGGAACAGAAAAACCATTAGCTACAGTATCCACGGGGGAAACTGGTCATCATCGACAGTAGTCGGATATGGGAAACTAGTCATAGTTCAGAAGATGCCCCCCTCTCATTGTTAGCGACCTCACCGATCCGTCCCAGGGATTGGAAAGTGAATTTGCCCCCATTCCACCGACCCGCCTTCTACCCGACTGTTGCATCAACTTTAGGATTCCCTTATTCAAAGCAATTAGTGAATTTATCATTCGTCTAACCTCCGCGGTTGTCTTTCAAGAGATAGACAACAGCTCCGCGGAGGCTAGAGACGAATGACAAATGTACCAATTGCTTTGATAAGAGAACCCTAATCACCTTTTGAACTACGAAACGAGTAGGTGCACATCATCAGACCTACCGCACATCTCCAGAGTACAGTAACCTAGGGTATACGGTACCTGTCTGCTCGATCCAAGGAGCAGTGTCGCCAGTCGACCTCTCTTCGGCTTTCTGTCTCCGCAGCTGCTGTCACTGAAAAGGATTTTGTGATAAACAGCACAACTTTTGGAATTGCATGACATGTTCTCCAATTATTAGATTAGTGTACAAGGGGGATCCCTCTTCCTATTACAATTTTCAAAAAATCCAACGGTTATAAATCCTCTGAAACATATTCCCACCAGGTCACACTGACTTTCAATGGCCTTTTACTGTAATGAGTGAATATGGCACAAATAATATCTCTATTACCAAAGGGAGGAGCAATATCATCGCAAATTTTCCAAAGCTCACTGGTTATAAATCCCCTGAAGCATATTCCCACCTGGTCACACCGACTTTCTATGGCCTATATAATATTTGGGCTATATTCTGCAATGCGAGATGTGCAGAACCACGTGAGTTTATAAGCACTCGCCACAGACAGTTAATTTGGCTTGCGATGGTAGCACACGCTTCATGACCGCAACGCGTTCACTGCAGTGAAATAACTCTCAACGAGATGTTGCTTGCGCATCAAAGCAAACCATAGGGGGAGGCACTGCGCGGGATTTTAAAACTAATTTTAAAATGTGGCCGTCTTAGCTGTATGTGGTAAACGCACGTGAGAACAAATGTTCTCTAATGAGCGAATATGGCATAAATACGATATATTCCTATAAAAGCAGAAGAGCGAAGAGATTACAAATCCTACAAAAGCTCAATGGTTATAAATCCTCTAAAACATATTCCCACAAGGCCACACATGCAATCAATGGTCTTTGGTTTTGATGAGTGAATAAGGCACAAATATTTGATATTCATATAACAGGGGAGGAGCAAATGCATTACAATGCTCACAAAAATTAAACTGTTATAAATCCGCTGAAACATACTCCCACCTGGTCACACTCACTGCATCGTCCTCCCCCTCCGCTCCTTCTACTTCTTCTTCTTCCTCCTTTCCTGCCCTCGAGCGCTTCTTGATGTCTATCGGAAGGGTTCCCATCTGGAATTTCCGAGATACTGTAGCGGATAAATTACGACAAGATTCAAAAATGTATCAAAATTTTAAAAACACCGTGATTTCTCGACTGAATTCGTCTCGGTGGTAATAAGATACTGTAGGTTTTTGTTAAAAAAAGATACCATGACTTTAATGGAAATGATCGATTTTGACCCATTCCCCATCCCACTATGCTTTATCTTTATTAATTGCATATTGTTTATTCATTTCCTTCCTTTCTTTCTTTTCTCTCATCTCTACCCTCTTTCCCATCCAATGGCATTTTCTCTCTTTGGCAACCAATCTGCCAAGAGCCCTGTCCATCCTCTTCCCCTGTTCATTCGGATTCCGGTGCTGCCACCGTGTCTCCAAGTATTTCTGGATCGTCTTCCCTCAGTGATCAGCTCTTGGTCAACTTGCGTACTTTCCTCGGTTCTCTCCCTCAGTCCAATGATCAAACAGTCACTGCAATGAGGCTTATGTTGGAGACATGTCTGACTGTTCTCCATTCATTGTCTCAGCCTCCATCTCGAGAGGATTTCTACCACGATGTGGTTGAGGTTCTCAATGAAGAGAAGAGGCAGCATTCTGCAGTGATCGAAGGACTTCCAGAGAGTGTAGAGTCCGTTCCAAGTGCGCGAGTAGCTGCCGACAGGGAGGGCGTTAGTCTCCTCCTTGACCTTGCGGGAGTCGAGACTGCCCCTACCGAATGTTATCGTATGGGTGCACAGAAACAGGGCAGATCTGGTGGTACAGTGCCTCCTCGACCTATTAAGGTCGTGTTTCCGACACGGGTTGCTCAAATAGCATTTATCAAGTCCTCCGCCTCCATCCGTTCCCATGCATCGCATTCGCGTGTGATGTCCGCCCGTCGCTCACTGCTCAACAAAGACGGGAGGAGTTTCTTCTTCGCGAGAAACGGCGCGAGATGAACAGAGCTGGTGAGAATGTTGTCATCTTCAATGGTGTCATCATTCCACGAAGTGACTTGGACCGTGCAAGGAAGGAGAGACTTCCATTCAAGGGCCATCCCTCCTCCTCATCCAATCATCCTCCTACTTCCACTCCTATTCCTTCCATTTCCACTCCTCTCAACAACTCACCCTCCGCTTTGACTCAGTCAAACGGAGTTCAATAGGTGGTCCCATTCAACTGTCATTGTCTGTCTTTGTCTTCAATGTTCGCTCCATTTGCAATAAGCATGATGTGTTTCGCTCTTTCCTAGCTGCTGTGTCTCCTGATATTGTTGTCCTTGCTGAGACTTGGCTTCACTCTCGTTTCCCTTCCTCCCTTCTCGTTGGCAATCTACCGTATACTATAGTTCGCAAAGATCGTTCTTCCCGTGGTGGTGTGTAGCCATTGCCATTCGTGATCATCTCACTTATTCTTCTCCTTCTCAATCTCACTTCCATCATGAAATATTGGCTATGGACATCCTCTCCTCAATTTCATCCTTTGTTCGTTTTTGTGTTATCTACCGTCCACCATCCTACAGTACTTCTCAGACTGAATCTCTTGTTGAATGTCTCACTGATTTCTCATCATCATCCAACTATCCCTTCATTCTAGTAGGAGATCTTAACTGTGACGCCATTCAATCCCCTTCATCCTCTCTTTCCCCTTCTGACTCTTTACTCCATTCTTTCATGTCTTCAGCCTCTCTATTCCATGCCTCTCTTATCCCAACTCGTGGTTCCCGGTGCATTGATTGGATAGCCGCTTCTGATCTCAGTACAGTATCTCATGTAGCTATAGTCCCTGCCTTCCCTTCATCTGATCATAATGGTATCTCATTTGCACTCTCATCTAGTCTCGTCCCACCCGCCCAATCTCTTATACGTGATTATGCACGTGCAGATTTTCATGGCATGAATGAGTATTTGAGTAGCATTGATTGGATTGAATGTTTCGATTTGTTCTCCGATATAAATGACCTCTACTCTCGTTTCACTAAAGTAGTCTTATTTGCTATTGACAAATTTGTTCCCTATCGCACTCCCAGGTCTCATATTGTTTCCTACCCACACCACATTCAATCGCTTATCTCACGTAGGAACTCTCTCTTTCCTCTCATCCATCTCCCTGTTGCTCGTTCTGATTATGATGCCCTTAGTATTGCTCTTGTTAGGGAAATCAAGAAGTGGAATCGCTACTGTGAGCGTAAGAAACTTGCACGTTCAAAAGAGCTCTATAGGCACATTGCGTCCCTTACCAGACCTAAAGTGATTTCTCCTTCTGTCCTCATTTCTTCCACCAATCAGCGCATCACCAACACTAGGGATAAGGTCGATCTCTTGGCTGCAACCTTTGCATCATGCTTTACTCTCGATGACGGCCATGTTCCTGTATTACCTCATTCCCCTATTCCCCCTTCACTATCCTCCGTATCCTTCTTTCCTTCTGATGTTCTCAAAGCCCTTCGTAGACTTAAACCCACTGGTTCCTGTGGAGCTGATGGGATTCCTCAAATTGTATTCTCCAAATGTTCTCGTTCTTTGTCCATTCCACTTTGTGATATCTTCAATTTTAGTATGCGTCTTGGTAGTGTACCTACAATTTGGAAACATTCTCTCATCACTCCTCTTCCTAAACCAAATAAGGATCCCTCCTCTCCTTCCTCATATAGACCCATATCTATTCTCTCTCCTGCCTCTAAGACCATGGAACGACTTGTTAAGAATAGGCTACTTGATCACTTCAATCGTTTCAATATTCTCCCTGATCATCAACATGGTTTTCGACCCGGTGCCTCTGTAGTTACCAATTTGATCCAATGTGAGAATGATTGGTCCTCGGCTCTCTCTCGTGGAGAGGCGACGGATGTCATTTACTTAGACTTCTCTCGTGCATTTGACACTCTTCCTCTATCTAAACTTCTGTATAAGTGCTCTCATTACGGTATTCATGGTTCCCTCTTTGACTGGCTTGAATCCTTTCTCTCTGATCGTACATTTGCTGTTCGCCTGGATGGAATCCCC
>JACMIF010003276.1:0-10375 GCA_014805445.1 Diplogasteroides magnus
ACTATAGGCAGAAATGTTATTGTTAGCTTTGTGGATGGGACGCGTAGCGGTTTCACGAATGTGCGCGATATTGATGCGCTGCAATAGTCGGATGTTCCATTTTTCGGCACGCTGTGCATTGCTTTTGGATTGGCTTCAACTGTTCTAGTCCGACTAATAACTGATTAGTAATAATAATCATCACTGTTACTAGAATGCCCATCGTCAATCAAGACATCTTATGCGTGTCCGAGATGGCTGATCATTTCGTCCTTTGTGATACAATTTATCGCGAACGCAAAGGGAGCATCGGCAAATACGACAGGCTTGCCCCAAAATAGTTTCCTTTTTTGCTTATTCCATCCTTTTTAGGCAAACCAAAAATTGGAGCCATGTGAGGCAGCTAGTGCCTCAGGGTCGTCTATTTGCTCTCGGCACACTAGAAAAGGTGAATTTTGGGGGTTCCTGAAGCGGTATTCTGACCGCCTCCGAGCGGTTGTCGCAACATTCGATAGAAAACCGCTCCGAGTGGATTGGATGAATCAGAAATGCACTTTCCTACGTATTTGCTATTAGAAACAGGAGATAATTTCACTCGTCATAGTTTAATCTTCGTGCTATATATCGGCGCAGAAAACACCTATATAATAGAAGTAGAGTTCCTGATGGGTTCAACTGTTCAGCTGTTCATTCAATAAATTGAATAACATTTGTACATTTCAGGATGGCACGGGCTACTTCCATTACGCTATCAATAACACCAAGGGCGGCGTAAGAGTCTTGCGAGCGTGCACTAGCGATGACCTGCGAAGCGATAAGTCTTTAGGCGTTGTGAGTCTTTAATGTTGTGTGTTTGAACGCATTTTAAAGAAGCCGTCCGGGGAGATTGCGATGCGCTTCCCGACGGGAAAATCAATACTCTGCGTCTCTTAAAATCCCTCGCTCTCTCATTTCCCTCGGACTATCGATTTTCCCGTCGGGAAGCGATTCCCTGATCTACCCAGACGGCTTCTTTAAGTTTTTATAACCACATCAACAACAATTACCGTTTTCTCAAATTGTACTTTTGCTCGCTTTATCCTTCTTAAATATGCTTAAATACACAGAAAATACGATCGTGTTTGCATCTGAACGGTAACTCTTTTTCATGGTTAACTAGTTGCCTTTGTTTTTATGGATGAAAGGAAATGCGCAAGTGCCCATTTCACCATTTTGGCGCAAATAACCATGACGCTATTGTGGTTCACCCGAAATTCTTAGTGAACAATTTCAGTTACCCGCCAACTTGCAACTACTGCGAGAGTTGAACTCGGAAAACCTTCTCGCGTATGCTTACGCCAATGGTTCCGCAACTTCGGAAAAGTGTTCATTCTACGCCGTCAACGAACAATCTTCTCTAAAATTGCAACAAGATAAAATAGATGTTTGTGTTTTGTGTCGATATAATTGAAATAGTACATCTTTATCTTACTTTCGTGCTATGGTTGGCAGTTTGAGTACGAAAGTGCATTCGTTATCTCTGCTGCTCCCCAGAGCGGTTGTCCCTCATATGCGGCAGACAACAGATAAGCAGAGATAACGAATGCACTTTCGTACTCAAACTGCCAACCATATTTCGTGCAAACTATTATGAAAATTAAATCTTTTTTCAGATCAACTGTAATCAACTGTTTTCTGGCTGCCTTCTCAATGGAAATTTGCTTCTCCTGTATTGGAATGTGGATCCGGCCACGGGACACTACAATATGCAGCTTATACGACGAGTACGATATACGAGAACTCTGTTTTCCAAATCAGTAGTAATGTGCATTTCGAATTCGTCTAATTCACTCGGAGTGGTTGCCTGTCGAATGTAATGATAACCGTTCCGCGGAGGTTAGGCGAAAGGGAAATGAATTTTACAACTGATTTAGAAGACCCAACTAGAACATAAATGCCTTAAAATTATAAAGATTTGCTTTCAATAAAATGTAATATGCTTCTGTTTCAGAATTTAGATGGAAGTGACACCCTCGTCGTCCCAACCAAGGTTGGGTTGTCTTCATAAAAATAGTCGTTTCCCTGTGAATACCACATAATTTCAACACATCATTTTTAATTTTAAAAATATCTTTCAGCTCAATTGCATCTCACTTCCGTCAGAGAACACCAAGACCCGTTGGGTGGCATCTAGCGATGGAACCATGGTGTATGGCGTGGTCCTATGCCAGATGCTCGTTGTTGTGGACTTGGAAACATTAGAGCACGAGATCATAGCACTATCGGAGAATGATAGGAGAGAATTTCGAGTCAAGGTATTATAAATTCCGTCTTTTTCTTTAAAAAAAAGTACTTAAAAACTACCAAACAAACGTCGCATTGGCATGGCAAGGACAAATCGCAACCAGATTTTGTGCTCTTGGGCATCAGGAAAGTTTATTGTATAAACTGTTGTTGTCTACACGGGATAAATACAAATGCGCCATGTATTATACATTTGCGTCATGGATATGGACAAATAAGCCATGGTTTTCATTACCACGGCGCAAATATGCATGGCACACGTCTATTTCACCCACGTTCAGGGAGTAATGTCTGATGGCCAGCTCCTAATCTCGGCTGCTCTAAGGATGGATGACCAAGGAGAGAAGGACGAGAGGCTGGAGCTGATTCTTATCAAGCTGAAACCAACGCTTCAGGTACGTGTTTACTAGTGTTGGCTGATGAAATACGAGCAAAAGGAATACAAATTTTTTGTCTTTTTTTGTCGCTCGCCTCATTTCATTCCTCTGTGAATAAGAGCTGCCGCGCGCATTTCATTCCTCGTATTCGGGCGAATACGACGGGGGTATTGAACGTAATGTTTTGGAAAATTCGCACGCACGACTGACTGGAATGGGCATGTTTGAAAACCTTTATAGCTGACAATTTATATTTTATATGCATTTATTGCCTCGCTATCCGTAATTAAAGTTCGTATTCCATGGAATACGAATGAATGGGGCGGTGCTCGTATTCCATCTGGCGCGGGTAGTTGATGAGCGAACACTAGAGTTTACCCCTTGACTCGTTCACTATTTGCACAATCTCCTCTACTCTTGCGCAAAAACAATGTTTACCTATCATTATTATTAAAGAAGCCAGAAAGGGAGATTGTTTTGCGTGCACTTTCGTTATCACTTCTATCCAATTCCCTTACTCTCTCGTTGTCAGAGTAGACCGCTCTGACGACGAGAAAGTGTGGGAATGGAGAGAAGTGAACCCGAAAGTACATGCAAATAAATCTCCCTTTGTGCCTTCTTTAAATCCCAAACATTACTTTCAGGAGACATGCCGCTTACAGCAAGAACACATTTTCCGGCTTGAGCAGCAAGTGAAGAATTTACAAGACAGCGAGGAACGAACAAGGAAGAAGATGGAATCTGTAGTATTAGCCAAGCGTCGATTAGAATCATTCATGGTGAAATTGGAAAATGATGAATAAATATTTACGTAAAATCACCTGTTCATGAACGTATGTAGATATCTAATAAATATTGTATGCTTTTCTAAGCACGTTGCACGTGTGAGTTTTTGCAACCAGTCTTCAGTCAATAATGATTTATGTTCAAAATGCCACCTATAATTGACAGTAGCACAAATCGAACATCATAAGATGAGAGCTCATTGCTGCGGATGCTCAAGGATCCTGTGTAGCCTCGTTCAAATCATCCATCTGGAAGAAAGAGATGAAAAGTTTATTTGGAAAACTGAAAACAACAGCGTCAATAAAATATCCAAGCTACCCAATTTAAATGTGAAAACAAGCAAACAAAGAAGATATTACTGGTGACTGCAAAAATTCACAGAAACTAGGAACACTGTTATAAAAACATACTATTTTCCTTAGCTCCTCGCGAACAATTCCCTTATGGCGCTTTATTTGCTCTTTGAGCATGAGAATTTCCTGATCCTTACGGAGAATCTCCTGGTCTTTTCTTCGAATTTCCAGTTCCTGTCGTTTGTTTTCTGCTTCCATAGCATTAATTCGTTTTGTCAGCTCCTGCAATGTATAAGAAAAGTCGCTTTGATGGCATATTGCAACAAAAGAGCCTGGAGAAGATATGGAATATATTTGTAATCTGCGAAAAAAAATCATTTAAAAGAACAAATTAGGGCATTTTAACACACACACGTCCTATATTCGCTTTTCTTTTACAAGGAAGTTTTTTGCAACTAATTTGACTGCTCATGTCTAGCACACCTCAATTGTGTCATTCGTGTCATTGGTCGGAGATTCGTCGAAACCAGAGTCCACTGATGGTACTTGCTCAACACTACGTGAAATGCTGTCGCAGGGCACTTGCCATTTCCCAGGCACGGCGCTTAGAGGCGTGAGTTGCTCAGAAGTCTGAAAGTACTCGACATTGAAGAGATCGAATATGACAGCTAAAGTGATTTAAAAAATCGGTATTCGAACGAACGGGCTGGGATAAATGAATGTTGTGGGAATTCTGACGACAAAGCGGATAAAATAAATTATTTACCGTTGACATGGTATCATTCAGAACATCGCTTGGCGTCTCACTACTTCTTCGAATATGGCAGCGAACTATCTAAACTTTAAAAATTAAAACAAACTCTATATTGTAAATTCAATTTGCCGTTCCGCTTTCGGTCATATCTACAACTATTTAGCAATGAAAATATTATTATAGGAAGTCATATAATGCCGATTTTATAAAGCATCCGCAACAAAACTAGAATTCCTCTGTGAAAGTACGAATTTGACCTATTTTTCAAAAAATTGATTTTTAAAATCACTTTGGACACATTTGAGCATGTTCCAACCGAAAAATCGATGAAAAGATTATGGTCACATTGACATTCAGATATGTTTCAAGGGTCCTTATTAAATTCGGATAATCAACTGGAGACATGGAATATGTCAGTTCCGTTTTCCACAATAATAGTTGGATTCGGAGTGCCCACCCTAATCAAAGCATAAGACCTTCCTCTTCTTGCTGTTCAACAGAAGCAGACTATCGAGACTGTCAGCGCCTATCATATCGAACTCTTCGCCCATCGTTATGTAGTCCTTCTCGATAGTCAGCGTCGATACGTCAACCTCCAGCAATATCACTTTTACGAAAAGGGCGAATATTCTTCCTGCAATTTTGTTATGAATTTAGGATACTTGCGCCATCATAACGCCAACAACGATTGCGCAAGTGTCCCACCATTACTCGCACCGTTAGAACAATCACAAATTTGTTACATTTTCTACCAATTCTCCTTTAGTCTTGAATTTTGAATCACTAGATTGGGAATATTGTCCTATTTCTTACCATTCATCAGAGTCCATTGAACGGAAGTTGTCTCTCTGTGCAGAGTCATGGTCACGGCTTCTCCTTTAATATCACAATTATTTGAAATACAGACAATGAAGGTAGGACGGAAAACGTCAGAATGTCCGCGAAACTTGCTTAAGACTTCAGGAGTTATCGCAGTAGCCAAACGCCAAGGGATCATTCGAGCGGTGAATGGCGCCGAGGAAGCGCTCAGGTCTGATTTTTCTGCCATGTGTGCAAGCCTGGAATACGCATCGAACGCAAAGGAATAGCGCTCGCCGTACCGATTTTGAGAAAAATGCAATGTTGTTATATGGTGCCTGGTGCATTTTATAATTTGTTTGGAAATTTGAATGCTGTTTATCGCCCACTTTCACGACGATTTGAATTGCTATTTGCATGTTCTTTCTTTGTCGGCGATCTAGTTCCCAAGGAGTTTCGAAAGAACCGCATTCCTGATTAATTCTTAACAAATTTAAAAGTGCACTGCGCACCATGTATTATTTGTTGTAGCGGCACACACAACAAGTAACAACATTGCATTTTTCTCGAAATCGACGCTATGAATTAGCCATTTCATTAAGTTCGATGCGTATTCCAGGCATGCACACATGACAGAAAAATGAGATCAGAGTGCATCCTCTCCGAGGAGAAAAATCAAAAGACACCTGGCGATTGGCCACTGCGATAGTGTGCCCAAGTGGTCTATACCTTCTGTAATCTCATTGGTATTCATATCTCGTCGGAATGCTTTTATGCGATGATCATCTGATTCCGCCTTGCGGTCCACTACAAGCCAGAACAGGTAGCCATTATAGGCAATCGCCTAAACAGTATAAATATCAATCGTAAATGCATTGACTAAATTGGCATTTTCAATGTATTTCTCTTTCAGCGAATCCCCCCGGATCAATTTTATGTAACATAAAAGACCGCGGTACAAATGAACATTCTTACATAAAATTATCGTTTTAGAAACCGTAAGTTGATTCGAGAGCAGATATATTGCTTTTCCATACCCGAATGAGCGGAACATTTAGATGAAATTCGCGGTGAAATCGATCGTTTCCGTACATCAGCTGCGATATGTTTGAATTTTTGCTAGAGTGGGCCGAGTGAAGGAACCGATCAGTTCCGTGTTCCTGTATAATGTATCCCGGCGGAACCTATAAAATGGTTATCATTCACCGAACAATGTAAATTTCTAGAATAATTAATATAACAATAATTCAAAACTGAATCTTACAGTGCCTAGGGATTCCTTTGCAAAGTACGAGTCACAAACTAAATTGAGTTTGAAGAGGGCATATGCAGTCTGGCCGTTGGGTAAGAATTGCTTTTCCGAGCAGTAGAAGGAGGCGCCATCAGCGTACAGAATATACATGTTCTTATCCCAAGCATAGCTCCTGTCGAGTTCTTGCTTTGAGAGATCACTGCAATAGGCCACGATTAAAAACAGGTTTAAGCCGAACTCGCAAAAGATGGATGTAAGATGGATGTCCCCATGTAATACTAGCAAGTTTGCCGTTGAGTAGAAAATGTCGGCTAGGTTGAGAATCGCGCACTTTCTCCACCCGAATGCGCATGCTAGGTATCTAAAATACGTTTTAAGAACTACATCGTACTAGGATTTCTAAAGCGGTAGTAGAGCTCATGCGTCTATCTCGTCGATCGGTTGTCTATCGCATGCGTGAGACAAGCGCTCTTACGCTTAGTGAATTAGAGGACAGACGGATGCACTCTACTACCGTATTAGAAACCCTACCTCATACGTCTTCATACGCGAAGAAGTGCAATAATCACAAATGCACGAAACAAAGAAGGCGAGATTCATGCTAATTGTACGAGAAGGGTGTCGCTATCGGAACTATATTGACAGTCATCATGACTAGTGGTGGATTCGAGCTGAAAACACGACCGGGCGGCTATAGACGCAGACATAGAAATGATGCTAATTTTGACCGGCTGTCAATAAAGTTCCGATAGCGACACTCTACTTAAGAGTTCTTTATCATTAGCAAATATCAATTCCCCAGGAGAAGTCGTCTCTATCAGCGATAGACAACCACTCTTAGTGAAGTAGAATAAGGCGAAATGCACTTTGCTGTCGATTCAGAAACACTAGTTCGCGCGAACAAAGAAACGGCATCTGATAAGAAAGACCATTAATCGCTCTTTGCAAGCGATCACAGGTTCACTTCGATCCGTTTCCCTTATCGATGATTGTGCCGCGCCCAACGGATGACGTGTCACGCACACATAAAAATACTGCCAATTCCCCCCCCATTCAGTTTGAAACTACCAAGCAAAACTGAAAACTGCAAATTCTGACAGTTTATCTGCCACATATGGCGTTTCAAAATGACTGGGGGAATGGCAGTTTGAAACTGCCAATACTGGCAGTTTTTTCTGTGTGCTTTTACCTTTAGCATGCATCGTGCTATTTCTCAGTGCAATCACCCGTTGTTTAACAAAAAAGACTCTTTCCAGAATCATTAATGGCGATTGAGCAGCAAACCACTCTCTGCATATCCGAAATGGCGGACCATTTCGTCTTGCACGACACTATTTATCGAGAGTTCAAGGGGAGTATCGGTAAATACGACAGGTGTTTCAGTTTGCTTCACAGATTCAGTTTCACAATGACCTTGTGTTCAGAGCTAACAACACTTGGAGCCATATTCGGCAACTGGTACCTCACGGTCGCTTATTCATCTTGGGAGCACTGGAAAAGGTTAAACTTAGCATGAAATATACATTTTTCAACTCAAAAATAGATTTCAAAGGGGTTTTCAGGAAGACCAGGGCTTCTTCTACTACGCTATCAACCATTATCAGAGCGGCGTCAGGGTGTTTCGTTCGAGCAGCAGGGACGACCTTTGTAGCGATCACTCGCTCGGTGTGGTGAGGCTCAAATTTTTTTAATACTTGATTTTTTTAATATGAAATTTCCAATTTATTCTATGGATAATTTCATCGTTGCTCGATATTTGCACTTCGCCGTGAAACGTCCCTTTTGAAGTTTAGAACTTTTCTAGATATTTTCAGTTGCCCGCGAACATGCAACTTATTCGAGAGTTGAATTCGGAAAATCTTTTCGCATACCTACGCGTACCCGAGAGACGTCAGAAGTGCGGGAACGTGTTCCCTCTACGCCAACAACGAACAGTCTCTACTAAAACTGCAGCAGGAGAACTTCGATGGTTTTGTGCATTCAAAATTGAAGATAAAAGAAAATTATATTTATTACGCTTTTCTGTACAAGTCTGCCAAAGCAAATACAAATTTTTGAATTTTTAAATTATAATGATTACAATTAATTTATGACTTGCAGGTCAGCTGCAATCAACTATTTTCTGGTTGCTTTCTCGACGGAAAGTTGCTCCTCCAGCATTGGAATGTGGATCCGGCCACTGGACACTACAACCTGCAACTGATCCGACGGGCAGGTTTTCCTTGAAAATCTAGATATCCGATCACAGAAGCTATAATATATGCATCTGTTTCAGAACTTAGATGGAAGTGAGACCCTCGTCGTCCCAACCAAGGTAAGGTTTTCCCGGTAAATACCACACTACAATTTCAATAAATTATCGCCTAAAATATAATACTATTGATTATTCTTTCAGCTCATTTGCATCGCTCTTCCCTCTGAGAACACGAAGACCCGTTGGGTGGCGTCTCTCGATGGGACCACGGTGTATGGCGTGGTCCTATGCCAGATGCTCGTTAGCGTGGACTTGGAAACATTGGAGCACGAAATAATGTTACTATCGGACAAGGAGGGGCGCGAATTTAGAGTTAAAGTAAGCTCTGGTTTGATAAGCAAGCTTAGCGGTCATTCCTTCCTTTAGCTTCTTTCCTTTAGACTGCCTTTAGCACGGTCTATCAGCCAAGAACGAAGGAAGTCTTCCTTTCGTGCTTCCTTTGTCCACCCAGTTGCTATTTGAAAACGCTTCTTCTTGTCATTTGACTTGTTTGTCCGTTCTCATATCTTAGCCGGTTGTTAAGAACCGGTAGTTGTGATTCGGTTGTTTTTAAATCGCTAGTAAAGTTCTTTTCTCATTCGTTCAATTCCCTTTGAGCTGTTGTCTATCATATGTTAGAGACAACCGCTCTTCGGAGATTAAACGAATGATAAATGAACTTTCTCGCATAAAAATACCGTTTTCGATTCATCCAAGGACCTGCGATCTTCAGTGGGTGTGCTAGATAGGAACATATAATACTTCCATCTTTTATTATTATGGAAAACCAACTTGATATACCGAGCACAGATACTACAACTAGCTGACGACTGCGCACTCTCAAATGTGCGTGTTATTTCGTCGTTTCTCTGACCATTAGCCATGATTTTGAATATGTTTGACGCTCAAGATTTGGAGTCTGACTTTCAACCCCGTTTACCACAATAATAAAAGCCATCTGATATAGGGCGTAATGTCCGACGGTCAGCTGCTCATGTCGGCTGATTACTCTGATGACAAATGCGAGAAAGACGAGAGGCTGGAGCTGATACTTCTCAAGCTAACACCAACGCTTAGGGTGAGTTTCAGGAAGGGCATTTTCTTGTGCATTCTGTTATGCATCCTTCCGGAACTCTTAATCCTAGTACGCGTCTCACACTTGGATGCCACCCTGGTCTCTCATCTCATTTTTGCGGAATATGGTTCATTTGGGATATATATAGACTAGAGCAACAGTTCAGTTAGGATACATACTACCTGAAATACTTATCCGAAATGCTCGTTTTACTATTTACCTTCTGTCCTTTTCATTTTTTGCATAGTATTTCGTCGTTTCTTTGACATTTATTATTCGTCCAAACTACTCGGAGCGGTTTTCTCGGCTCTGTTGCAGTAGATTGGTTCAAAGGAAATAGATTGGTTCGAAAAAAGTAGATTGGTTCACAAAAAAGTAGATTGGTTCACAAAAAAGAAGATTGGTTCACAAAAAACATGATTGGTTCATACATGTACAGAGCCACTCACAAAAAAGTAGATTGGTTCACAAAAAAGAAGATTGGTTCACAAAAAAAGATTATTGGTTCACAAAAAAGAAGATTGGTTCAATAATAAAACATACTG
>JACMIF010003277.1:0-15092 GCA_014805445.1 Diplogasteroides magnus
AAATCTTAGGTCAAAGTTGTCTGATCACCCTAATTTTGAGAGGTGAACTGGTTTGTTCCAGTAAAATTTGGCGCTCTTCGCAAGCGTAGCTGTAAGACCCAGTTTTTTTTGCTCTACCCGATGTGGGGTGTTGACAGTGTTGTATCCCACTTTGATCCCCAGGACTTCATTTTTCGCACTTTCCCACTTTTTGGACCATGACTTTTTGGACCATCAAAATTAGGGTGATCAGACAACTTTGACCTAAGATTTCACTAAAACCGGGCCATTTTATTTTTTTCTAAAAAACATATTATGTAGAATTGCTTTAGCTTTCATATGACAAAAATCCAGATAGGGGGTTTGTTTATATTTTTTAAATGCCGATTTTTCGATGCAGACAGGTATTATCTCCCTTGCCGTTGCAGATACGGCCATGGACCCCCCAAGAGTAAAATGATCAGAAAAAAATTTGCTGCCGAATGAGCTCTTTGCCAGCCCTCTAGGATGAGATTGAAGCGAGTTATGGTCGATCAAACTTTATGACGAAATTCATTTTTAAAAGGATTGCGAAATTTTTTTCAGACCGAATCGAGACAGGACGTTGATTAGTGTGCCCATACCTACTTTCAGGAAAAAAATCAGAATTTAATTCGAAAGTTTTCCGCCTGGTTCCGCCCTAGCTTGAGTTGAAAAAATAACGTATCTTTATACATTTATACATGTATAAATGTATTAATGTATTCCGTTTCTTAGTTATCTCCAACCTCTCTAATATCCAGATGGTTCATCTTGCTGACTCCGAATGAGCGGGAGAGGAACTGCTTGAGGTGGAAGGTGATCTTGGAACCGCGCACCTGTCCCTGCTCCATCATCGACCAGCCTGAATACGGTAGATTTGGGCAGAATGACCTTTAGAAAAATGCACAAAAAGTTTACTGTTTGAATCTGCCTACATAACTCATAGTTGAAGCATATCCCGAATCAAGTGCGAAACGGCGAAATAGCACGTATTTTATGAGAGTCGAAAAACCCAACTAGTGTACTGGCTATAACAGTTCACCTAGGATGCACAATAATTCGAGCCGATTAAAAAAATCTCTAAATGAGTTAATTGACGTGTTATGTGATTGAACTATGAACTCAGGTTTAAATAAGGGTTACGGTAGGTCGACGTTTCTCAAATATACAGACACTGTACCTTCGCTGCTGGTGGTGAGGTAGGCGATGTGGATGCGGGGATCTCTTCTGGTCGAATTCTTGACTGGCATGAAACCTGCAATTTGACATCTTCGAATTTGACAATTGACATTTTGACAATTTGACGCCCACGTTCTATTCAGATGACAATCTTCCTCCTTTCCATTACTTTTTCTGAATCGGGTAATTCGTCATCATTCTTCCCCGCAGCGCCAGTAGTCTCGCTTCTTGAATCGGGTTCTCTTATCAAGAAATTAATGACAGCCGGTGAGCTCATGGCCGTTTAACTTCATTCCTAGCGGTCGTCTTTTTCTTCTTGATGCACAGCAGCGCAGCGACGAAGAATGACGCCAAATTTAGCTATTCAAAACCCCGAATAATCCAAAATCGTGCTCCTTACATGTAATTGTCAATTACTTTCAACGTTTCAACGATGTTTCAGTGCCTATTATGCATCCTAACTGAGCTGTTGCTCTAGTCTATTTATCGCACGGTTGCAACTTATTCAGTGACGACGAAATAGCACGTCAAATGAGAGACCAGGGTGGCATCCAGGTGTGAGATGCGTACAAGGAATTACAGTTCTGATAGGATGCATAATACCTTACAATTCATAGTTAGACCATATGCCGAACGCAGTCCTGTACAGCAAATTCATGAATTACTCACCGTAATCATGTCGGAACACCTGTCCGTCGCCCTGATAGTAGGTGTGTCTGAAATAAATAAAAATTCATAAGAATTCCCTTCTTTTGACGGCCAACCAACCAATATCAAGTTTTAAAAATTCCCTTCACAGGTGGATCTCCAAAATGCGCAAGGATGATGAAATGCCCAAATGACAATATGGTATTATTGGATTAAAAGTGTTCCGATGACACGAAATGCCGTTCTGGAATAACTCGTTTGGTTTTCATTTTCACGTTTCGCCGTAAGCAACAAAGTTGTTCGTCTCATCAAGATCATCAACTTTCATGTTGACAATATTTCATGAAAATTTCGTAATCCCGAAATAAAAATGTTTCACACATGACATATAGTAGTGTGTGAAATATCCTTATGCCTGGTATCCTACGCAACTACCAGGGGGCGTCATCGGAGCAGGCAATTTTGGCCCGCTTACCCAATAATAGTGTGTCGTAAATGGGACTATAGTGACAGCCGGTCCAAAAGTGCATCATTTCTTCACCTGCGTCTATAATCGCCCGGTCTTGTTTTGGGCTCGAATCCACCAATATAGTACCATTTACGACCCGCTACAATATGGCTCTTCCATCTCATGGAACATTGTTGTCATTTTCAGCAAAAATTATCGTGTAATAGCATAGGTGACTTCGTCATTTCCTAGATTCTTGACCCTCAAGAAACAAGAAATTGAGTGGGTGTAAGGCGACGTTTGACAATCGGCAGAAACGGCGCGCACTCTCGACCACACTTTACAGCGTTCAATCCGCTTTTTGCTGCTGCTGCCAAGGTTGCGCACACCACAAAGGAAGAGTAATGCAATAGAGATTCAGTCAATCAATAATTTATCACCAACTCTGAGAAGTAAGAAGTTAATTATAAGCATATTCATACAAGCCATCATTATTATGCATCCTAACTGAACTGTTGCTCTAGTCTCTATATCTCCCAGATGAAACATATTCCGCAACGACGAAATAGCACGTAAAAAAGAGGGACCATGGTGGCATCCAGGTGTGAGACGCGTTCTCGGAATAACAGTTCGGATAGGATGCATAATACATGATTCCAGTTTCTATTTCACCACGATGGCGCAAATGTCTATGGCATCTTTCACCCGAGGAGCGATGTGAAATCGAATCGATTTTCATGTGGTTGCTCAAGTATGAGGAACGGTTCTACCTCTGAGAACAGCAACGAAGAAATAACCGATACTAGGGGTTCTAAATCGGTACATTTGCCGTCATTCTTCTCCGCCGCGGTTGTCTCTCCCCACTTATAGAGAACAGCGCAACGGAGACAAATGTGACGACAAATCTACCGATTTGGAAGCCCTTAAATACCGATACTACACCCGGCACAAGTTTCGACGAAAGAAAAAAGTTCTACTTGGATGTACTTGTGCTTTACGTAAACAGGAGATATCAAGCTGATAGATATGAAATGTTTTAAATTAAGCATTTTTGTTACAAAGAATAATCAAAAATTGCTTGAATTCACCAGTTTGGCTTTTGCTCTTTCCGTCAAAAAAATTCTCACGTGATGTTGATGGCTCTCGCGCCGAACTTGGGAATGGGATTGATGGCGAAATCGATCTGGTCCGGTGGTGGCAGGTCCTGCAGGGAAAAGGCTACAGTAACCCGAAAAATCGATATTCTCACGATCATCCTTCCGCTCTTCGATGTGAGACCCCACAGACCGATGAGATTCTGCACCGGACGCAGGTCCCACGGCATCTTGGAACGATCGTAGCCTGTGAGGGCAGTCAGTTACGTCAGATACTAGATCAAACATCGGTTGTTCATTATTATTCCACAAAATTATGGTGTTTTTAATATTAAAATATGATCGTTCAATTGTGCATGCAAATATTCGATTCTTTAACAATAAAGCGACATCTCAAAAGTATCGTATTCCAAGTAATCGTCAGATGGCATCATGATATTTTTGTGTAATCATGGATATGCTTCAGAACTTTGTAATAGACGAGTCATCCGATTCACTCTGATAGTATTGTTCTTCGCAGAAGTGAAAAAGGCTCTCCTATTATCTAGAGACCGCCAATCGCACCCCGTCGCACCCCGAAGTGCATTCCATTTCTCTAACATTGTGCTGTAAGTCATTCGGAGCGGTTGTCTATCAGCGGCGAGAGACAACCGCTCCGAATGACTTAGACAAATGGAATGCACTTCGAGATGCGATTGGGGGTCCCTACTATTATCCCAAATTGTGCATTCTTTCTAGGAATCAGTCTTCCATTCCCGAAGGTATTCAATGAACAAGGCATTAGAGTGTCGCTAATGGGCCGTTCATGCCGGGCCGTCTAATTTCATTTCTAGCTGTTGTCTCTCACATCGCAGAGACAACAGCTAGGAATGAAATTAGACGGCTAGGAATGAACGACTGTCCATAAGGTTCCCCTAGCGACTAGTATTCATGCGCTTCCAACCAAGGAAATCAATTGACATTGCTCCCATAGAACTCTAGCTCTTCAATCGCCACTAAAACGAAGCGCAAATCACGTTTCTAGGCAAGCCGTCCCGATCCCTTAACGCCATTTCGCACCTAACGATTCTTGCACATTCTCGGTCACAGAGCAAAATACTACTTGTTAGGGTTTCTAAATCGGTAGTAAAGTGCATTTCTCATCCGTCTAATCCACTCGGAGCGGTTTTCTATAGCTCGAACAGACAACAGATCAGCGGAGTTTAAACGAATGAGAAGTGCAGTATACGACTGATTTATAAATCCTAATAGACATAAGTAAATGCGCCCATCTGTTCAGCGCGGAATTTAACGAAACCATTGTAAAATAAAATAAACAAAAATCAAATAAAACTATTTGTAAATAAGTAAATTAAATAAAATATTTATACTTACGATCTTCATATCTCGCTCCGACGTAGACGGCAGACAGGAGCGCGAACCCAAGGAGACTGCGCATCTGAACGAAATTGTGAGAAGAGTGGGTGTCACTGATATGACTATATTGACAGCCGTCCATGTCGAACCGTCTAACTTCACAACATCCTACACCACTGTGGAGGTAGGGAGTACGTTATTGACAGCCGTTCATTCCTATTCGTCTAAGTTCACGCGGAACGGTCGTTACTCACTTCGCAAAGACATCCGCTAGGAGTGAAATTGGACGACTAAAAATGAACGGCTGTTAATAACGTTCCAGAATGCGATCCCTAGTGACAGTATTGACAGCCGTCCATTTCTAGCCGTCTAACTTCATTTCTAGCGGTCGTCACGCACTTCGCAAAGACACCCGCTAGGAGTGAAATTGGACGGCTCGAAACGGCGGCTGTCAATAAAGTCACCATCAGCAACTCCCTGCTTGTGAGCAGGGATGAAAGAGAAAAGCGAAATGTACATTTGCGCTGTAATGGTGAAATTGGCGCTTGCGCCGTAGTGGTGCAAATTGCAAATGTGCGTGATAATGCAGCTATAATGTGTCAGAACGGTGTAGTGGGCTGTGACGGCGCATCCGTCCACTTCAGCTCTATGGAACAAACGGTCATTGCACACTTGTGACCCGTTTATATATTATTTACTAGCTGAAAAATTTGTCATGGGATCATCGCTCTCGAAATTTACTTTCGGATTTATTCCATGAGTGAAACATATATCGCGACGAAAAGGCGCTGAAACAATTCCAAGAAGCGCACGAAACTAACATTTACAAGCGCATGGAAGCGTACGTAAGCACTCGTCAAGTGAAGAACAACAAATTAGGATTGCCGTAAAACAGCGTGATTTTTGGCTGTCAAAGCACGCAGAAATCCTAATCAGCGAGTGGATTATCCTTGGCAGATTGCCAAAAATGCCATATCTCCGCTGAGCTGCGGTCCCTGGGGTGCGAGAGACTGTAGCTGAGGAGAGAGTGCAGACGGTTAGGGCAATGACCATTCATAGTGAAAGTGATCGTCTGCTAACAGTGGGGGTAGGGGAAGATCATATCAATCGTTTGGGGTGGGGTGGTGAAAGAAGCATGAAATGGCGGTTTGGGGAGGAGCCACTTCTCTTCCCCCTACATCACTTACTGTGGTTGGCAGTTTGATTACTTTTTGGGTTATGTGTTCGATATCACTTTATATTTGAAGATATACACTCTGTGAAGCATAATCCGTTAAGTGGGCAAACTGCCAGCCATAGCACCGACTCTCAAATTGCTAGACAAGTGTGAGAGGTGATGGAATGCTCTGGACAGTAATAGTGGCCGTACTAAGAAGTAGTGTTGCTCTAAATCGGTAATAAAGGCCATTTCTCATTCGTCTTCAGATCGAAGCTGTTGTCTCAACGAGCGATAGGCAACTACACCCAGTAGATTAGACGAATGACAAATACACTTAATTACCGATTTCGAAACCCTAAGAAGCTAGGTACAAATGAGATTTCTTCATTCTCTAACTTTAAACTGCAATGAGCGGTTCTCTCTCATAACTGCCTGACAACCGCAATTATCAGTGTGATAGGGTAGGAATGAGTTGGGCAGCGAAGAGACAGTGGCTTCCTCAAGGAGAGCAGAAGCTGAGAAGGAAACGAGTTTCCCCTTCTTCTCTCCTCTCTTTCCATCAAATAGTTATCACTCCCGTCTCACTCTCGGCCATTTCCTGCGTCATAGTGGGGCTAACGGTAAAGACGAGGGCACCGCGGACGTTGGACATGATAGTGAATTATCCCGTTTACTTGGGATGTTGGCGCTCTTGCTTGTCGCTACACTACAGCCACTGCACTGTAGCACAATGAATAGGCAGGAGGCTCTAAATAAGAAGAAGCTCCGACATTCTCTTAATTTTTCGTCGCTATTTACTATGAGATGTTTCGAGGAGGAGAGAACAAGTAGAGAACCGAATCTAGGAAAATGTTGCCATTGTTAGGGGCACAGATACGGAGGATGCAATAAAAGAGCACATTGCCCCATTACGGTGAAATGAACACTTCTGCCGCCTTATGATGTCCACTTCGCCACTATGGCTCAAGGATCCATGATCCAAAAGTGCGCTGCTGCTGCATGATCGAGAATGCCTCTTGCAATAAAAAAAATGCGGTTAGCCAGACGAATATGGACCATATTTGTACTCTTCACGAGACACTCGATAGATTTTTCATTTCACACACAGACAAAAATGCCACGAAACAGTCAATATTGATACAATAGCAGCGGTTTGGCAGTTTTTCCTGTGTGGGGGATTTTGGAATGGATTTTTGCAATAACGTGGGGAAAGCGACCCTCACGTCCCACTGGCGCAGTAAGGGGGAGCAATGAGCTGAAGGGAGCGGATGGAAATGGCTTGGATGACGAAAGTGCGGCTACTGCATTGCGGAACCTGCAGAATAAGACGGTGGAGACGACAGTAGCAACTCTTGCAAGAGGCGCCCAAGGGAAACAACAGAGGTTGGAATTTCCCGCCGAGAGAATGGGGGGGGGAGTAGATTGAATGAATGACAAAAGTACGGCCGCTGTGTGATCAAGAATGCCTCGAGCAATGAAAAATGCGGTCAACAAGAAGTGATAGGATTCATACTATGGTTGGTAGCCTCACTACTTTATAGGTTACGTTTCGATCTATTTGAAGATATGCACATTGTGAAACATAACCCATAAAGTAGTCAAAGTGCCAAACGTAGGAAGCAATGAGCGTAGAGTGGAGGGGGAGACGTGGCAATGGCTTGATTGAATTAATGACAAAAGTACGGCTGATGTGTGATCGAGAATGCCGCGAGCATTGAAAAATGCGGTCAGGCAGACGAACACGGATCATATTCTTAGTAAGAGAATTTCTCATCCTTTTCATGATGCCCGTGCAATCTCTGCGGAACGCTATCGAACGTGCGCTGCGTGGAGATTAGACCAATGACAAAAATTACCGTTCTTTGTTAAGAATGCGACCCTCTCGTCTCGCTAGGGCAGTAAAGGGGAGCAATGAGTGGAAAGAGGAGAGGTGGAAATGGTGCGACCCTCAAGATGTGGTAGAATTCATACTATGGTTGGCAGCTTCACCACTTTACAGGTTACGTTTCGATCTATTTGAAGATATACACCTTGTGAAACTTAACCCATAAAGTAGCCAAAATGCCAACCATAGGGGGTAATGCGCGGAGATTGGAAGGGGAGAGGTGGAAATGGCTTGATTGAATGATGACAAAAATGTGTGATCGAGAGTGCCTGACGGTAAAGGGAATACAGTTTATTTAATTTTTTGAGTTCTTCGAAACATCTGTGAAACATAAGTTATTATTTATATAACTTATCTATATAAAGTAGTCATAGTGATAACCATAGGGGTCGTAATGAGTGGAGAATGGAAGAGAGAGGAGAGGCGGGAATGACTTGATTGAATGAATGACAAAAGTGCGGCCGCTGTGTGATCGAGAATGCCCTCGAGACAGGGCGCGCATGCATTAAATTGAGTGGCCATGAGAGTGGAGGAAGGAATTCTCGAGAGGTTATTACAGTTTGTACAAGGAGCAGGCAACGAAGAAAAAGCCAAGGACCAGATATGTTTCAGCGGTAATTTATTGCCGAAAGATGTGAGTTTATGCAATATCATCTGGATATCTCGGTTTGATGATCTAAATATTCACCACTCATCGCCTGCAAAAGTGTCAAGATAATGGTGCCAAAATGTGACAAGATCTTGGTGTCTAACTCATTATCCGCGATAAGAATCAACTTTCCCATCAGTATCTCCCGGCGCTGGCAGAGTGAATTTCAAAGATCATTCCGCCCCTCTGCGCTCTCTATCGCGCGGCCGTCTCACGGCGTCGGAGACGACAGCACGATAGAGAGCACAGAGAAGCGGAATAAACTGGGGGGGGGGACTCACTCTGCCATAGGGATCGCATTATGGAACGTTATTGACAGCCGTTCATTTCTACCCGTCTAAATTCACTCATGGCGGTCGTCTCTCACTTCGCAGAAACGACCGCCATGAGTGCACTTAAACGGCTAGAAATGAACGGCTGTCAATAACGTTCCATAATGCGATCCCTACTCTACCAAGACTATTATCTGCCCACTTCCGGTGTCCTTCCCATCTTCGTTCGTTCACGTTTGTCCCAATACGTGAGAACGGCTGATCAGCACAAGGATTTCCCCTCCAATTAGGATTCCCTAATCCACTCTTTCTCCTATCGCGTACCCCTGTTCAAAGAGATGATTGCTCAGGAGTAGGGATCGCATTATGGAACGTTATTGACAACCGTCCATTTCTAGTCGTCTAATTTCATTCTTAGCGGTCGTCTCTGCGAAGTGACGACTGTTACGAGTGAAATTAGACGACTAGAAATGAAAGGCTGTCAGTAACGTTCCATAATGCGATCCCTACGAGAGGGAATGAGGGATAAGTGATTTGAATGGTTAACATTGGATATTGTAACAAGTATACAGTGTTTCTCTCTCTACTCATTAACGATGTGTTCTCTCTCACCAATATTGACAAGCGGTAGGAGTGAATGGTGAGAAAAGACGTGAACGACCATTACGACATTGCGCCATAATGGTGAAATGGACAGATGTGCCATCGCTGTGGTCTCGATGCTTCCATTTCACCATTACGGCGTAAATGTCCAAGGCGTCCTTGTGTTTCACTCGATTTGTGAAAGATAATGAACGGCAGATCGTCTTCGCGAACGACCGTGAGAAAGGATGAGTAAAAGGCAAAAAGTGTAGTGTGCCGAAAATGCCGACTCAAGCAACAGTTTTGGAAGAATAAATCCCAAAGTTCATTCCGCCCCTCTGTTCTCTCTAGCGCGCGGTCATCTATATGCGTAAATAAGAGAAGACCGAGAGCGCTGAGAGGCGGAATGAACTTTGAGGATCATTCTACCAAGAATAGGGTGTTGTGAGTAGTTTAGCGCATTCGTCGTGTCTCTACTCTCTGCGGAATGGTTGTCTCCAATATTCAGAGACAGCAGCTCCTCAGACAGCGGAGACACGACGAATGCAACAAACGACTCGCAACACCCTAGCCAAGACTATCCAGCAATCCTCAATCTCTTCCATTCGGTTGTATATTCTGTTGAGCTGCGACTCCATGATAAGCGATTAGGGAGCTCAGCGAATTCTTCTGCAAAAAGGGGGTGAAGCACTTCGTTTACACACGGTTCAAGCTGACAGCACCGTTCCTGAGGGGATTTATTGGGGTAATCAACAGTGTCGGCAGAGTTAATTCCAAAGTTCATTTCGCTGTCTGCGCTCTCTAACGCGCGGTCGTCTCTATGCGTTAGAGACGACCGCCCGAGAGCGCAGAGAGGAGGAATGAACGATCTATTCTCGCCCTAACCAACCCACCAATCGCATTCGGAGAACTCGAGAATGCCCTGAGGGCTCGAGTGCGCATTTGTGGACGATCAAAATGTGTTTCACAATCAGTATAAACTAAATTTCATGATAAGCCAATCGTCATCGCATACATTCCCATTCCCAAGTCAATATCATCAATTGTCTGTGTAGTAGGATGGCGGCTATGCCGATCACACTACGTCCCTTCTACGTTGCGTGACTCATCCCGTCGGAGATTCATCTGGCTTCTAAATCGGGAGTAGAGTGCATTCTTCTGCTGTCTGATTCGAGAGGAGCGGTTGTCTATTGTATGAATGAGACAACCGCTTCTCGGGAAACAAACAACAGACGAATGCCCTCTACTCCCGATTTAGAAACCCTAATATGGATGTCCCGTCGTTCATCACTTCAGCCCTCCCAGCCATATCGGTGTCTCGATCAGTCTGTCTGTCTGTGTGTGTCATGTTTGTGCGAACTGTGTGGAATATGAGAGCGTTTTCAACTTAAACAAGGACATTGACTAAAGATTTTATCGAATCTTGTCATTTTCCCCGAGTAGGGTGACCTGCAATCGCAACAATTAGATGCTTCTCAAGCGAGATATCATAGTACCCCCAGGAAACAGTAACCCATCTACCGTAACCCTGACTACCGTAGCCTGTGTCCTTCAGTAAATCAACACCAACTACCAACCTACAGTAACCCATCTACCGTAACCCTGACTACCGTAGTCTGTGTGTAAAATACTTTACGTCTGCACCCCGTCTACCGTAACCCTACCGTGATATTCATCTACCGTAACCTTACAGTAATCCATGTACCGTATCCCCGTACCTTCGTGCTCAGAATCCGAGGTTGTTGCCCTCAAAATCCTCCACTCCGAATGGCGGCGCGTCTTCATCGGCGCCCGTCTTCTCATCAACCTCCTTCTTCGACTTCTCCACCATCTGCAACCGCAACGCGTCAGTCTCATGCGTCGCGGTCGAAAAATCGATAGTCGATCGATTGGAGACTACGGTAGCTTTGTTTGTTTCAATCAAGTTGCAATCCAAGCATCCGTTTTTGCACCCCAATTTTCTACACTAGTTGTTCCGGGCAGGCGTTAATCGATCGATGCAGACTACGGTAGCTTTCCGTACGGGAGTCTCGGTGCTGGTGGCGGTGACGGACTTGCACATTTTGCTCTTGACTGACGTCGGCTGGGCGAGATCCCAGTCCCATTTGTCGCCGAACCTGAGATCAAAGATCAAACTACAAAGTACAAACTACAAACCTGTAGCCTCCTTCGTGCATCGCGTCCTTGAGAGTGTTGTACAGCAGCTTGTAGTCGGGCCTCGTCCAGTAGTCGAGATTCCTGAGATATCCAAGATCAAACTACAGAGATCAAACTACAGAGATCAAAGATCAAACTACAAACCTCAGATGCTTGGCGAAGTCCATGAGCTGCGGCGGCGACTTGCTGAGCAGGTCCGTGTCCTTGGTCGCCTTCTTGCACTCCATCAGATCCTTCTTTTCCCTGGAAGGCAAAGGATTGAAACCCACGTCAGATATGTTTCATCGCATACTTGAGATGTGCCCATGGCAGCCTTCCTCGCAGCTCCACCATAACGTACAGCAGGGACCAGAGGTCGTCGCCTCTGCAAAGACCAAACTACAAAACCAAGAGTGCAAACTACAATCACCTGCCCTGATCAGCCTTCTCGTGCGTGGACACCGAGCAGTAGCGCGTCGTGCCTCTGAACAAATCCGGCGCAGTTAGGTTCCAAAACGACATGTTCAACCTGAACAGCGCTCGTTTCCGCGGCTCCGCAGCATCGTCTCGCCCTTGTCGTTCTGCAGGGATATCGATTAGTTCAGGGAACTGTAGCCGGCCCATTCGCTTCGAGACCATGATACCTTGCAGATGAACTCCCTCGACAGTCCAAAGTCGAGTATGTGGATGATGTTCGGGTCGGTATAAACCCGGCCGGGTTACGTTTCACGCACATCGTGCACCTGCTTCAGCCCGTGGAGCACGTGCAGGCCGATGCGCAGCTGCGATGAGACCGAGACGGACTTGTTGCACTTCCTGCAATTACCGATCGATTTTCCTCCCGGGTAACGGTATCTTCCGTCTAGGAGACAGACACGTACTTGAGCAGGCCGTTGAGGGACTCTCCTAGCAGGCTCACCACCATGTACCTGCAAGTTTCGGTGTTTAGTCGGCTCTTTTATCGATTTTTATTTATTTTAGTGTTCCGCTTGTTTATTCGTTCCGGGTAAACACCGTAAGTACTCACTGGTACTTGGGCTTTTCCCCTGAAGCGTACAGCTGCGTCACGTGTTTCTTGCCCGTGAGACGCGTGAGGATCTGCAAGAGTATATCTTTGCCAAACCCGGAGCACATAGGTTTCAAAGAGGAGTCATTAGATGGCGTGTAACATTTGTTTAGTTTGTACGATTCCCCTCTAATCCCTAAATAACTCATCAATGCGCTATATAACGTCTAACTTTATTGATTATTTAGTCGTTCCGGATAACCACCGGAAGTGTCCAGTCCCTTCAACCCCTCCAACCTACATCCACTTCAATCTTCAGCACGCTGCCGCCCTCAACAAAGTTGGACTCTGCCTTGAGCGCCGCCAGCTGTTTCGTGTTGATGTTCTCCACCTGCAAGGGGATTACGATAGGCTACGGAGAGTGGTCGAAGTCAGGACGAGACTGTGTGTGCGGCAGTTGGTTCTTCCTTCTCTCGTGCGTCGCGGTCGCGTCGCGTGTCCTACCGTAACCCTCCTATTCCACGGTACCTGATAGACGGCGCCGCAGCCGCACTCGCCCAGCTTCTTGTCCACTCTCCACACCCGGCCGATGACGACGCCCTTCGACAGCTGTCCTCTGCAATGGATTACTGTAGTTACCGTATCCCAAGAGCTACCGTATCCCCTAAGCCACTCACCGTGTTCTGGCATTGTCGATTGGTTAGTCCTTGGGTCAGTAGGGTCAGTAGACGATGGGAGGGGGAGGGGAGGGGGGTAGTAGAGGAGGGCCAGTGGTGGACGGGAGGAGGGGGAACGGACAACCGCCCAATGAAGGGGACTAGGAATGAAGTGAGGGATGGGGGCAATGTGAGACAGTCACGCAGTCTTGCAAATGTGCCGGGTACGGTGTCACGTTCAAGGGTTTGCAATGCAAATGTATAGAAAACTGAGGCGATCGTCCTTGATTTTTTGATCTTGTAAATGAGAAGAGTGACCCGTTCACACTATAGATCGTGAATTGACTCGGATATTGACAGCCGTTCATGAGATAACAGCAGAGATAACCGCTAGGAATCACATTGAACGGCTAGAAATGAACGGCTGTCAATATCTGAGTCAATTCACGGTCTCCAGTTCACACACAGCCGTCAAACAATAGGGGTAGTGTTGAGCAATTCGTTGCTGTTATAACGTCCATTGCGATTTTTGATGATTTTTGTGTAAAAGTCGTCCGAAAACCGCGAAATCTTCGTCGGCCCTGGAACTTCCATCAATGTACGGTTCATGAATGGGCATTCTGAGTTTATTGGCAAAATCATATGATTTTTTTCATTCCATAACGGGATTACCAGTAAATCATGGACTGCAAAAAAGGGCGTTGTTGCTTCATGGCCATATTCAGATATGCAACAGCAAACCGATAAAGTTACACTCTTTCACCACTATTTTGCTTGACGCATGAAAAAAGGGATTCATTTTTAAATAACAATAAACCCCTAAAGTACATAGTCTAACTGCCAACCAAACGGCTCATCCAGTCCCTGTAACAAGGGGGAGTTCGCTGAAGTTCATGTGTCATGATCTGCGTGCCTTTGTGGTGTTTGTTTGTCGGAAAAATCGCGGCAAACATTGCCTGTAGAGAGGCTGAATCACTTTGTTTGAAGTTCACCCTGGGGTCAAATGAGTTCAAATATTGAGCAAACTTTGAATGTGAGTCAAATGTGCGAGCGAACGGGCGAAAGCCATGAGTGTCATGGAACTTTAAGCCATAACGATCAAATGAAGAGACGAGAATGCAGAGAGGTATGGTGTATCTGTCCATTTCACCAGTATGGCGCAAACCTCCATAACTCATATGGCTTTCAGCCGTACCACGTCAGAGTGGTGAAATGTGCAGTCACGACTGCAAATCAGCCTGATTTTCTGTATCACTACAATAGGTCAAATATTCATCCATGGAACACTCTTTCCACGTGTATCGATGCTCTTATTTACGTGTTGTGCCTCCCTCCATGCATATAGGAATGTTTGCCTTGGTGTTTGTTGAGGAAAGTGGAGTCGATTTCCGGAGTGTGCACTAGGGTTGTTAAAACGAGAAACGAGATCTCGTTTATTTTTAACTGCAGAGAGGGAAGAAAACGAGATCTCGTTTTGCAAATTTGCACGAGCGACGAAAAAACGAGATCTCGTTTTTATGCAGAATATCGTTTTCGCTCGGCGATCGGACGATCATTCCCCTTTCTTCGCTTACCAGGATTGGTCTCTCCCTGCGAAGAAAACGATCAGACCGAGAAACGAGACTCGAAAAGTGCAAATGAATGAGAGGGAGAAAAACGAGATCTCGTTTTTGCACAACTGCACATGTAAATCAAAACGAATCTCGTTTCTCGTTCTCGTTCGAACAACTCGTGTGCACGGAAAAATAAATGACATTTATGTCAATTTTTCACTTTACATTTGCCGCCTTCAAAAATTACATTGGTTGCCATTTCATCCTTTCCCCCAGTGTCATTTTGAAACTGATTTTGCCAATACTAAGCTAGGGTGTCGCATCTGGTGCTTTTAGTGCATTCGTCATTCCTCTAATATCCGCGGAGCGGTTGTCTTTCGTGGTAGACAACCGCTCCGCGGAGATTAGACGAATGACGAATGCAGTAGAAGCCCCAACTGCGACACCCGAGACTACGCTTAAAATGACA
>JACMIF010003278.1:0-15091 GCA_014805445.1 Diplogasteroides magnus
AAAGATCTTTGCGATTCCCAGGCATATGGGAAGAGGGTGGTCTCTTTTGCGGCCACTTGAAAGGATGCCGCGGGCGAACGGCTTGAGATATCGACATGAATTTTTGGATATTGACTTTTGCAAACTTGTTCTGCATCTGAGCCAAATTTGAAGGAGATTGGACCATTTTGAAAAAATCGTCTGCGGTCCCTAGGTCCTCTTGGTTGGCTAGTCCCTTCTAGAGGAGGGTTACATTCCGAGACGAGGTTGGTGGGAGGTAGGGATCGCATTATGTAACAATTTTGACAGCCGATCATATTTAGCCGTCTAACATCACTCATGGCGGTCATCTATGCGAAGAGAGAAACGACCGCTAGGAATGAAGTTATACGGCTAGAAATGGACGGCTGGCAATAACGTTCCATAATGCGATCCTTAGTGGGATGTGAGGGGAGGCTCCGCAAGCGACGAAAGACTCAGACCGAAAGACTACACGTACAACGAGCCCTTATACGGGGGCGAATGATCTTCTCATCTTTTCTCTGCACGTAGACACTTGTCTATCTCGGTAACTTGCAATCCAATAGGCCCACGGACAGGACAGAGATATTGATCGTGATTAGGGATTCTAAGCTCCTCAGTCTCCTCTAGGGTTTCTAAATCAACAGTAAAGTGCTTTCCTCGCTTGCTTAATCCGCTCGGAGCGGTTGTCTTTCGCTCGTAGAGACGAACGCTCAGCGGAGAATTGACGAATGAGAAATGCACCTTGCTATCGATTTCGAAACTCCTAATCTCTTCGATAGACGACCGCTCCGACAAGATTGGAAATTACAATTCAATTTCGTCCGGAGCATATTCATCAGAAATTCACAGACACGGAGAATCAGCATGTTTATTGTTGTGGTAAACGGAGTTGAAAGTCATCCTCTATATGTTGAGCGTGCAACCTATTCAAAATCACGGCTAATGGTCAGAGAAACGACGAAATAGCACGCAAATTTAAGAGTGCACAGTCGTCAGCCAGATGGAGTGTGTGTACTCGGAATTTCGAGATCATTTTCCACAATAATATAATAAATCGTGTGCACCTGATTTGGAGTGGAAGCGTTTCCTTAATGTCCTCCACAATAATCTTTATGCGGTCGGAAAGCGCATCCAATAGGGCGACCAAGGGTCGAGCGTCCATTTTCCGCTCCATCAGTCGGTGGTGCAACTGAAATGCGCACATTAAAAACAAAGGTTTTTGTTTGGCTTTGAGTGAGAAATGCGCTTTGTTATTGCAAATCACGGCCAATAGTCAGAAAAACGAAGAAATTGCACGGAGAATCAGCATGTTTATTGTTGTGGTAAACGGAGTTGAAAGTCATCCTCTATATGTTGAGCGTGCAACCTATTCAAAATCACGGCTAATGGTCAGAGAAACGACGAAATAGCACGCAAATTTAAGAGTGCACAGTCGTCAGCCAGATGGAGTGTGTGCACTCCGTATATCAAGTTCGTTTTCCACAATAATATCATATTTTATCATTAAGATGGCCAGTCAATTCCAAAAGAAAAAAGGACGAAACAATTTCAAACAACATTATATAAGGAGCAGAATGATTTGTCATTCCCCTTCTTCTCTCTTTACAATTCTTTTTCCCCTTTCTGTTCTTTTTCCTCCTCCTCCTTCTTCCTCTCTTCCCATTCCTTCATCTCTCGTTCTTCTCGCTCCGCGTCTTTCTTGCTCTCGTTTAAATCAGCCACTCTGAAATGCTTTGGCCTTCATTAGTTCACACATCAACTTCATTCGTGCCGACCGCGACGCGCGAGCCCATGCGTCGCGGTCAGCTTGCGATCGCGGATCATGCCGAATACAAATGTTTAAGAATTTTACTGTATGAAGATCCAATTTTTTCCACCAATGCTTATAAGTGAAAATATATAAATAATAAAATATATAAATATTATAAATAAATAAATAGAAAGTAAACGATGATCTCTCACCGTTCCCTGTACAGTCTCAGTGATTGTTCGTTTAATTGCCGAAAGACGAATGGACGTTTGTCACAATTGTTGTTCTGCAGAATTCGAATGGCGACCTGCAGAAAATCTTAGTATTTTCCCCAATCGAATACAACATAACAGTGCTGGCAGAGTGAAACCCAAAGTTCATTCCGTCTCTCTGAGTTCTCTTTCGAGCGTTTGTGTCCTGAGACCATGAAACGGATACAGTGTTGACAGCCGTTCTCTTTTAGCGATCTAACTTCATTCCTAGGGGTCGTCACTGCGAAGTGACTAATAGTGCCTTTGCCCCAGAAACAAGGAGTGAATGGCAGCGCAGCGAGACGGAATGCACTTTGGGATACACTCTGCCAAGAGATATTTACATCATATCAATAAGAATCGTGGTCAGCTGCGCAGGTTTGAGAATTTGAGCGACTGTGAAAACTGCTTTCTTTACTTCCCTAATAATAGGGCAAGATTGTCAACTGACACGTGCGAGAGGCTTCATGTCGTACAATTGAGAGAGCTGGAAGAAGAGGAAGACCACGGAAGAATTCATCTTTTCCATGCAGTATATAATCATGATGCCCTCGATGCCATCCAGAAGAGACTTAAAAACAAGATCTGCACTGACTAGTCTTAATAGAGTGATTTCCAAAGTTCACTCCGTCTTACTGTACTCTCGTTCATTCGATCGTCTCTGGCGCATAGACACAACCGTGTTATAGAGAGCACAGAGAGACATAACGCACTTTAGGATCCACTCTGCAAACACTTTTGTCATCTGATGTGAAACAGAATAAATTATTATGCAGAAAATCTATAGAAACATATTTCTAAAAAAATAAAACCTGATGTCCGAGCAGCATGCGCGTTCCCAAGTATGCCTCGAAGATTCTGATGGGAATCGTAGAACAAGTCATTGTCTTGATGTAGTCAAGGAACGCCTCCACCAGACGACTCGGCTGAATGATAAGAGGGAGTAGTCAGCCAAAATTTTGAAGAAGCGAATTCTTGGATTGGTCCCAGTTGGGAGCATGATATACATTTATGAAAGAAGCCGTCCGGTAAGATCGCGGAAACGTTTCCCGACCGGATCATCGATATGAGAGAGCGAGGGAATTCCATAGATGCAGACAATAAAAGTTATTGATTTTCCCATGAGAAAATGCCCCCGCGATCTCCAGAGACTGCTTCTTTAATTTATTGTCGTGTTTCCTTATCGATCATGTTACTAACTTGAATTGTCTCCAGCATGCGAGATATAGGGGACAGCGAGTTCTTAGGCACCTCGAACGGACACTGAAATACGAAATTTATTTAACATTTCAATATATTCTCAGTTGTATTTGTATTTTTCGGATCTTTTCATCGTGGATTATTACATCGTCTGAGGTCTTGAAATTTCGTTCGTTGTTCGAATCTTTAGTCAATTCAGTCTTCCTGGAGTAGGTAGTGTGTTGGACAATGAAATAAAGATTGGCGCAATGGAACCGCTCCCGAGATCCCACGGAAATACCTCAATATCGTATCTGTCCAGGTTTCCCTCCTGTGATGAGAACAGCTCATTCAAATACTTCGAGAATTGGCGGACGAAAGCGCGTGAGACTAGGAATTCCTGAAAACGATAATTGAGCATAGGAACAGCTAATGGGCGTATTTTTATCCTTTGAACCTTTGCATCCTTTGCAGGTCTCTAATGGTCCAAGTAAAACATATTCAGCTCAGAAAAAAACATAATTCTTGCATTCAAGAAATGTGAGATTAGTGTTAGAAGATTCAGTTCACAAAATTCGGTCGTTTTTGCAATAATTTTGCACAAAAATGAAAACCGACCTTGTCCTGGACGACCAAAATCGCATCCGGCGAGGGCCTAAAATACATTTCTCCTCAACCGCGACGCGTGTGCTGATTCGTTGCGGTCAGAGCTTTCAAACAGATAAAAAATAACTGTGAATGTTGACAACTGTCGATAGAGTACCCACAGTTTGAAACTGTCGTCTAGCGTGCCACAGTTTAAACTGTTGCTCGGTGACAGTTTAAACTGTCAAAATCCACAGTTATTTTTCAGTGTGCACTTACCAAAGGCAGTGGCCGAGCGGGAGGAAGAGGGACAGTTCGATGTAGACCGGGAAATAGTCGTCCTTGTAGTGCATTCCACGCTCCATGATGCCTGCGCTCCGCACTCCCGGCAGCAGGACAATGTCGCTGAAGTCTGCCTGAAATTGTGCGTCATAAATAAACAGATTGACTCATCTGGAGCTACCGGAAATGCGTAGGGATTATGGTTGTCAATTTGAGTACGAAAGTGCATTCGTTATCGTGTGACCGACAATGAAGTTAACAACCAGGTTTATGGCAACGCTGAAACTTACCTTTAAATGTCTGGTCGACCATCCTTAAATATAAGCAGTTTTTGTTGTATTGATAACGGGTCGAGTCTCTCAATATATCTGACAATGAGGAGAATGAGGAGGCTAGAATTGCTCATGATCCTACTCTAGAATCATCCACTGATGGGAGAAAGTGTACTGTTCTATTTATGGATATATTTTTGGTTTTCATTGATGATTCTTGGACTTCAGACTATTTACAATGTCATTGAAACACCTAATGTCTTCCTAATCGATAAATGCTCCCTATCTATCGTACCCACCCACACCTTCACGCTACTCGCGCATATCGACCATATCTGGGTAGTCAATAATGCTCATTTGACCAATGCCCGTTCAACAGCAAGAGCAACTTCTAACCGTTTAGAGATTCGAGAAACATATGAATCCTACAGCGAATTGATACAATAATCATTGTAATGCTGCGTTCAAAACGTTGTTTCTGGTTACCAAAACCGTTCAAAAGCGCACTTTTTTTTCGTTACGTGGAAACAAATAGAAACATTGCCCTAACAACAATGTCGTTTTACGAAAGAGCTGAAACGCAAGTGAAACTGATTTCCCTACCTGAAGGAGATCCTTGAAGGCATGGGGCTCGATATCCAATTGTTTGATTCCAACGATTGCCAGTGTATTGGAGAAGGCGACCGCTATGAAGGACCTTAAAATTGGTGTTATGCCAATTTTTTTCCTATTTCCATTAGCTAGACACCTAAACATAAGTACTATACAACAAGCAGCAGATAAGAATGGTCTTGACGCTATTTTCTCTGACCGATTCGCTCTTATCGTATATGAGACGAAATATGTTTCACAGAGCTTGTAAATAAACTGGAAAAGAATTATTCCTCAATTTAATGTCGCACTTTCGTTGTTTAGGGAAAATAAAAATAAATTGAACGCAAATTCCACAAATAGTTGCATGAAGATAATGTTCGATTGTATTTCCTAGAGAGTAGCAGGGAAATCATTGTCAGCCGTTGAAAATGTCCAATAACTCATCAGCATCACGGTACAATGCTAATGTCTCAAAGTTTATGGATGCGGTATGTGCACCCTACTCTGAGTCATTCATCGCGGGCGGTCGCGTCCCTTCGTCTCGGAATGGAATCCTCCTCTAGAAACCAGCCAACCAAGAGGAGTATGGCCGCATAAGGAATGTCTCGATCAAGGATTCAACACGCGGTCAATTTCTACTTCTCCACAGAGCGGTTGACTCCCACATACGAGGGACAACCGCTTTGGGGAGCAGCAGAGATAACGAATGCCACTTTCGTACTCAAATTGACAACCATAGTAGGGATTCTATTATTAATCAGTAGTAAAGTGCATTTCTAATAAAATGTGAGCTATTGTTTGTCGAACAAAGAAACAATCGTTCCGCGCAAATAAGAAATGCACATTTCTCCCATTAAAAAATCCTTGCATTCTTGGAATCGCAAATGGAAATTAAAGCACAAATCTTCCTAAAGAACGGAGCAAAAATGCGGAAGGGGGATATTATGAACCCAAATTAAATTTATAAATAACAGCCTCCGCGATCTATTTTTCTCAATGCATTTGAATGGCTAACGCATGTGATTTGCTTGGATTCCTCTCCAATCATCGCGATCATCTGCTGTATTTGCCATTCTTCCGTGCAATCGTCTCGCTCGATGGTTCTGAAAAACAATAGCGGTGATTCGAGAAATTGAACAACCGCGACGCATGAAATTACGCGTCGCGGTCGCTCTTGCTTCTGTAGCTAGTTTTGCCACAAAATATATTATATTACACTTTAAATTGTTAAATTGGTAAATGAAAGATTGAAATGATGAAACTGGTTGGATAAGCATTTGTAAAACTCACATAAGGACTTTCTGATTCTCCTGGTTAGGTGGAATGGACTTCAATCTCACACTGAAGTTGCGCTTGTAGATCTGAACGAGCGAATGATTGTACAGATAATAATTGACACTTGGTAATATTAGGCGATGGATGATCGGTGCTTTTTGTGGTCATTTTAAAACCGGTCGTTCTAGAAGTGTAAGAGGCCGCCCGCGTCGCGAGAGACAACGGGAAATGAGTAGAATCATAGAAAAGTTCTACAACGTTCCACTTCTGGCATGACGACTCCAAAATGGGATAGCATCGGATGATCAATGCGTGAAGTTATTGATCCACGCGCGGTGGCCCACGCTAGACAGAGGGAGGGAAGTACTCCAAACTAGCCTAATCTATGTAACCTTGTCTGCCCTATCTGGGACACCGTGCCTCGTTGGAAAATATGACAAATTACCTTGAGTTCCTTCACTGTGTCGACCGGAGAGCATTCGATCCGCAAGTGGCACGACACCTGGAATTTTCTGCTGGAAAACGTCTACCGACAATTAGAGACCGCCAATCGGATCACAGTGCATTCCTTTTCCCTAACTCATTTTCGAGCGGTTCTCTCTCGCGTCAGATAGACAACCGCTCGGCAATAACCTAGAGAAAAGGAATGCACTAAGTGATCCGGTTGGAGGTCTCTACCGACAATTGCTATTTTTATCACCAGCATTATTTTCCCCAGAATTACACTTACAAATCCCCACGGTTGCTTTTGGTCTTTAAGAGGTAGCTCTATTCACCCGGGTCTTGGAAAGTCAGCACTCCAAAGCTCTATGAGACTCTAGCCGCTTTTATAGGTCCCTTATTGTGCTCGAATAAACCATTATAATCAGGCACGCTCACAACATTGCTCGTTCCATCGTCCTCCAATTTCTCCTCGGGATCCCTCAGTCCGACCCTGAATACAGCAAGTCTGTCTGCGTATAACATTGAAAACGGTGACGTCATCAATCGATAAATCTGGATACGTTACTTTTGGCTATTTATATACCCACCAAGAGTCGCTCCCAGCTTCCAATTCCATATTAAAGTGTTACGCCTGAAAATGGAAATTGGCTCCTTTTGAAGCTGGTAGGCTACCCTATACTCGAATCCATTCCATCTGTGGGTATTTGCAAAAGCCACCGGAATAAGTTAATGAGGATATCCAAAAAGTATACCTAATGACGTGAATAACAGCAAGGATGGAAGGAGACGACCACGCCGAATGGAGGCAATGAAAGGGAATGAGGAGGGAAGATGTGAGAATATCAGGCGTAGCACTAATCAACACGTGAAAGCTTGAGCTTTCGTCAAAGCGTGATCTTTTGAACTAGATTTTATGTAAATAGTGGTGTAATTCATTCTCAAATGCGTAGGGTAGGCGAGGCGGTCCCTCTTTAGGTGCCGTATGAGTGTGTGTACTGTTGATCCTGTTGGAGATTGATACTTCTGGCTATGCCACGCCCCCTTCCAATCCACACTCATCACCTGTTATGCGTCATAATTGTAATGGTATGCCCAGTACACTAGTGAGCTTATTTGACCGACTGTGCAGTCTCATGATTGATTGCGTGCCATCTCTTCCCATCAGACGTGATTTCCGATATTTTCATTTGTTTGGTTTTACTCATATAATAGCGGGTCGCTTGCGAGGCATTTAGTGCATTCCTCATGTCTATACTCTCAGCGGTGCGGTTGTCTCTGTATTATATAGACAACCGCACCGTTGAGAGTAGAGACATGAGGAATGCACTAAAGCCTCGCAAGCGACACCCTATCATATAGGCTGCATCACTCATAATGGACGAATCAGACTGCGAGTTGGAGTTTGAAAGCAGAAGGAGTATTCGGACAAAGATCTATTTTGGGTTGGTCGTAGGGTTCGCATAATGGAACGTTATTAACAGCCGTTCATTTCTAGCAGTAAATCCCTCTGAGCGGTTGTCACTGACACGTGATGGACAACATTTCCGAGGGAATTGTACGAGAAAAATGTGCACGTCTGCATGGATTCCGTTCCCTAATCGATCTGCGAAAAACTATTACTTCTTTTATCTACAGCATATTTTTGGACTAAAAAAGATGCATAGGGTGTCACTTTCAGTGAATTTATTGCAATTGTCATTCGCCTATTCTCCGCGGAGCGGTTACCTCTCTCATGTGATGGACAACTGCTCCTCGGCGATTAGACGAAACGGAAATGCACCTTCTCGCATAAAATTACCGTTTTAGAAGCCCCAATAAAATGTTATAAATCGTTTCAGCACCACGCCTTGTAATGTGAGACAAGAGGAGCGCAGGGAAATTTGCGACATGGACTGGCAGCTCGAGGTGGGTTCTCTGCGGAGCATCTTACCATATTAAAATACTTCATTTAAATTCTAAGTTCGCTTTTTTGAATCGCGAAAACGTGCATTCCTAATTCGTCCATTCTCCGCGTGACGCTTTTCTTCACGAGCGACAGAAAACACTCCGAATGGATTAGACGAATGAGAAATGCACTTTACTACCGATTTAGAACCCCTAATTCATACATTCTACTGAAGTTGTAAATACAAAAGCTTTCCCAAAATAAGGCTATTTCCGGGTATTGTTTTCAATGGCTTTAGTACAATTGTCAGTCGTCTAATCTCCGCGGAGCGGTTGTCACGCGATAGACATGTGCTCCGCGGAGATTAGACAATTGTACTAAAGTCACTGAAAGCGACACCTTACTATTAGTTATTTCAGATAACAAACGCTGGTGCTGAGGGATATGGAGATCATCTCCGCATTACACTCACATATCAGCCAGAAATTCGACTCTCTCGCATCACAGCACAGCTGCGCTGCGCTGCTCCTTCGAGATCGTCCACAAGATAGGAGAGCGGAACTATACATGGCAGCCGGAAGAAGAAATACAGTTCTATTTTTATATATTATTTGCCCTTAAAGAAGTCGACCGATGAGAAGCGAGGGAACGAGGAGGAATGAATAGTCGCTGAATATTGATTATCCCGAGAGGAATCTCCGTTGCCTCCTTCATTAATGGAAATTGTCTGTCAGTATGAAATGAAAAATGTCTAAAATGAAACTGGACAAATTGCAAACCAATAAGCACTTTTGGATAATTTCAGAAACTGGACAAGGACAACTATGTCATACGTTGTGACAAGTTCATTGCGGTGTGCGATCTTTTCGATGAGCAGAAGGGACACATTAGGTATTTTTGTAGTTATTATTGTGGAAAACAGATTTGATAAATTCCATGTCTCCTTTTCAGTATCCGAATATATTAAGGAGTCTTGAAACATATCTGTAGGTTCCTGTGACCATAAGATTTTCATCGATATTTCGGTTGATACATGTTCTAATGACTCCAAAATGATTATAAAAATCAATTTTGATTCGTTTACATCAAAATAATTCGAAAAATAGCTTAAATTCGCACTTTCAAAGAGGAGTTCAAATATGTTTCATGATTCCAATACAATATAATTTGCAGTTTGCGATCATTCTTTGAGACCGCCGAAATGTCACGTGTGTACCAGCTATATCAAGTCCGCTTTCCACAATAATATGTCACCTACAATGACCAGGGGTTCTAAATCGATAGAGTTTTGTCGTCATTCTTCTCTGCAGGTCGGTATAAGGGCGAGTGGTAACGACGTCCTGGCGAAGAATCACGACAAATTTACCGATTTAGAACCCCCTGACGATTACTCTGATCCTTGCATCGAATGTGCCGACACAATTTTCTTCTGTGCAATACAAACAAATTAATTAAATTTAAAAGTTAAATAAATTAGGAACAAAACGCTGGTTATCGATGCGAACATCACCATCGTTCGCTCGTCTCACCTCATTCCTCGACTCATCACAACGCTGACGGAGAACATATCTCCATTGGCAGATACCATACTTCATGTGAGATTTGATTACATTTCATTCTCCATTTCTTTCTTGCAAAGCGGCGTCTAGAGCGAACGGTTGTTGAGCGACTATAGTAGGAGGAGCCAGCAAGATTTCCTTTTTATTCAAAATGTTGCTGCTTTTCAATTTAATTTCTAGTCTACGTGAATTTTATCTGGAGATACTTCATAAACACTGTGATGATAGTATTTACAGGTGAAGGACGGGCATGTGGCAGTGAACAAGTCCTACCTCGCCCTCACTTCTCCATTTCTCAAGAGAGCGTTCTATGGAGGGGCTGGGGAGGAGTTGAGAGAGGTTGGTTTCCCAAACTGATTGTATTATCTTACAAATTATTGGATAAATGCGCCACGTTATTTATTGATTGAAAATCTAAAAAAACATCATTCTTCACCGTTCACGGGGAAATTTCAACGAGACACATTCGAGAATTGGTGACTCGTGACTAGGGTTTCTAATTCGGGAGTAGAGTGCATTCGTCTGCTGTCTGATTCCCGAGGAGTGGTTGTCTCACTTATGCAATAGACAACCGCTCCTCTTGAATCAAACAACAAACGAATGCACTCTACTCCCGAATTAGAAACCCTAATCGTGACCTCATTTTGACAGTCATTGGCTTCCTGAAACATAACCATCATTCTCATCATGATGACACTGTGCTATTCAGGCACTCTGCAACCTCTCCCTTCGCCAGGCGACTGTGCTCCTACGATTCATCTACCCGGAAAGACTTCCCATCACCAGTGACAATATTTATACAATTCTGCCTGCGGCTGCGTATCTACAAGTTCCACTGGTTAGAAAACTTATTTTAAATAGCACCATTTACACGACTAAATATGGACCTTTTCACCTCGCAAATTCATGCAAGACCAGTGTTGACTAGGATAGGAAATCCATGCAAAATAGCATTTTTCCTGTCGTCTAATTCCCTCGGAGCAGTTGTCTCTCTCATGTGATGGATAAAAAAACCGCTCAAAGGGAATTTTGCAGAAAAACTACAGAAAAATGTACTTAGCTTGGATTTCCTATTCTAATATTAACATTAATATAAGTAAAGCTGTTCCCTCAGGCACTTCGGGAGTGCGACGACGTTCTCAACACGACCACGAGTATTGAAGAGATTGGCACAGATGAGATGTTGAAGAGGGTGGGCGCCGCGTTCCTCTTCCCTCTTTCCAAACTCCAGGTTAACATGAGGTGTCTAGGCGTGCAGAAATACGGATGCAGCACTATTTGCTTTTAGATATTGTATTATAGATGTCTGGCTTTAGCGTCTGATCGGCAGCTAAATTCCTGAGAAAAAACTTTAAAGGAGTAGGGAGAGTTTCCTCTCGGAGGAATCAGTACTCTCCGTGTCTATTCATTCCACCCCGCTCCCTCACTTCTCATCGATCGACATCTTTAGCATTGTTATAGGTGTCTATCTCGCACATTCTGTGGGCGAAGACTCACCAGCCGGACGATTCTACCAACTACTATGCAGCTTACGGAGGTGAACGCAATGCATATTATGCATCCTAACTGAACTGTTGCTCTAGTCTATATATCTCCCAGTTGAAACATATTCCGCAACGACGATATAGCACGTAAAATGAGAGACAAGGGTGGCATACAAGGGTGATACGCGTACTAGGAATAACCTAGGACTAGGAATAGATAGGATGCGTAATATTACGGGGCTTTCCAAAGGGGTGAAATACAGGAGACACGGAAAGGAAAGCAGAAATTTGAGAATGAGGGATGAACGCACTTGGGCAAAGCGCCACAACATGTTAATTCATTATATGGTGGGCCACTCCAAAGGAGAAGAACAATGTTCGTCTTAGCGTCTCTTAAATTCATTGCGAAAAAAGTGTCCAAGTTGCATTCTGTGCCGAACCCGCAGTTTAATCTGCAGAAAATAATAGTTCTTTATCTATATGCAGTTCGGACAAATACATTTTCAGTGTCGCCTGATGAACTGATGCAGACGGACATCTATCAAATAGGAATGGACGCCGACACACGAGTATATCTGCACCATATGATTGAAAAGTATGATTGAAGAGCAATTAATAATTATCATATCCGCATACAGTGCTCGAACGGCTAAAGGACAACTGCGCCGTGAAAATTAGCTCCACGATGATGAAATGGACAGATGCTTCATAGTTGTCATTGTCAAGGCGCATTTCACCATTGTGGCGCAAAATGTCTCCTCTCTTTCACTTGGGGATTCTAATTTAGTTAAAGTCAAAGTTAAAAAAGCCGTCCGGGGAGATTGCGTGGCGCTTCCCCACGGGTATCAGTATCTCCAATTCGCTCACTCTCTCGTAGTCAGAGTTGATCACTCTAACGACGAGAGAGTGAGTGAATTGGAGAGACTGATACCCGTGGGGTAAGCGCCACGCAATCTCCCCGGACGGCTTCTTTAAGAAGTTTTAAAAAGGTAACTTAAAGGTAATTGTCGACATTGTTCACCGGAGCGCGGTTGTCTGACCCGTATAGATCTTTCACATTGTTCTTCAGCGAGCCATCGGAGAAGCTCAGATTCGTTCATTATTCCATGGACCGGCTGGTGGATGGTAGCTTCGAATACTCCACCAAGACGAACCCAGCCCATTGGCCGTACGCAGGGGTTTGCGAACAGATGACTGCGGCAGGTCACACGTGGAGATTCGTTTTTACAGTAGGTATATTTATCAAACAGTATCGATTGATGACGTCATAGTGGAATACAATAAGATGGATAAGCGCTTTGTGTAACACGCAAATATTTGTTTTAAACAAAGCGGTTATTCATCGCCAATAATTAGAGAAGATGAGATAAGACTGATGAGATCGCGTTTTTATTAATTAATTATTTTTATTTTTAAGGTGATTTTATCTTTTTTAGGCCAAGAACGGCTGGGCGGTCGCTCGTGTAATATGCAATCCAGGCAATCAGTGCCCGAAGTGGTCTTGTCAGGTATCCGTTTCAGAGTTGGGCTTATTCGAGGCTCAGTATAGATTTTTTTGATGTCGTCACAGTTTCAAATTTGTCACTATTTAAAAATATTTAAGTTTATCATATTCATATTCAGGCGACCATCACCGTATGTGTGCCTCACGTACGCGACAGTAGCAAGGATCTCGTCAAGCAGATGCGTGGCAGAATCGCCGGCTCAGAGTTGATCCCTGAGTTACGGCTGTGGAAGCTTGAAGACCGCGACAGCGAAGCAAAATATTTATATGATGTGGTCGACTTCGCGGGCAATACGCCCCGATATTTCGAGATCATATTTAATATAAAAGTGAGTCGGGGCCACGGAACAGAGACAAAGGCAAACTTTTGCTCGAAAAAGTATCAAGACTTTTGGGACACCCTAATAGGAATAACAGTTCAGATAGGATGCATAATGACTATTTCTTTGGAGGTGCATTCCATAGCGGGTCTACCTCATCGGATGGAGGAATTCCGTCCATCCGACCAATTGACGGAAATGTACGATGTCCTTCTCGAAGTTGAAGGTATTGTTTATGGTTGGCAGCTTGACTGCTTTATTCGTTATGTTACATTTGAAGATATAGCCTCTGTGAAGCATAACCGATATTGTCAAACGGCCAACAGTTGCGTTAGTCAATCAGTAGTATAGTGCATTTCTCATTCGCCTAATGTTCTCGGAGCGGTTATTTCTAAGATCGATAAACAGCCGATCTTTACTGCCGATTTATAAACTATAATTGAAGGAAAGAGGCTCGCTATCAACAAGGCACTGCTCAGCCTCCATTCTCCGTTCTTCAACCGACTCTTCTTCGGACCGTACAGAGAAAGGAACGAAAAGGTGGGTTTCAAATCGTCATTCGTGCGAAATATCGGCAAAAATCGGCAAAAAGACAACAGCGCGCTGCGGAGAAGAATGGCGGAAAATTGTCCGGCTTTTTTTAAACATCTGGCACGAACAGATATTCCCCCTGTACGACCTGTCTTGCTGAAGGATCTGTTATTTATATTTTTGAAAATGCAGGCATTGAAGATTCCTTATCCTGGCTGATTCTACAGCGAAAGGCGAGGCTTAGCGTTAGATAATAAGGAAAATTCATGATTCGTTCATTGTAAGGAACAAAGAAGAAGGAAATTTAATTTCAGGTCATCCCCTTGGTTGGCGCCTCCTATGACGATCTGGTTGAACTAATCAAGTACATCCATCCAGTCGATGAAAGCAGAGATGAATTTGAGAAATTGAATGAGGAAGAAATTCTGGACAAGAAAGAGAGATTGTTGCACATCGCGGACGCCTATTTGTTTCCACAAGTATTATACATCCTACCTGAACTGTTACTCCTAGTACGCATATCACACCTGGATGCCACCCTGGTCTTTCATTTTAACGTGCTATTCGTCGTTGCTTGATATGTTCCAACTGTGAGATAAATAGGCTAGGGCAACAGTTCAGTTAGGATGCGTAATAAAGAAGAGGATATCAGCGCCATAGTGGTGAAGTAAATCGATGCGGCACGGGGTTTCGTTCTGAATAGATACATATTTTGGCGATGTTTCTCCGCAAACGCCACTTCTACCATGATGTTAGTGAGCGAGATACAAATGTGTTATATATAAGTTATATTTACAAATACGGTATTGATTTGTTCTCGACTACTTCTGAGCGGGTGTTTCTGTGTGCATGATATTGGTAATGTTAGCACATAATTTCAGGTTTTCCGATGGCTTGACAGCATGGTCGACTTCCCTGCTGCCACAATGGACATGTACATTCCACAGATTCTTGAGCAAGCCGATCGATACAACCTCAATCGAACAATCTACGGCGTGAGTATTATTCATGTACCAACTTGCGATACAGTGCACGAACCTTCTCTCAATTTCGTCCTACGCTCTCACCAATTTGTGTGCAATTTCTTCGTTTTTCTGACTATTGGCCGTGATTTGCAATAACAAAGCGCATTTCTCACTCAAAGCCAAACAAAAACCTTTGTTTTTAATGTGC
>JACMIF010003280.1:0-15085 GCA_014805445.1 Diplogasteroides magnus
TTCCCATACTGTCTCGTCGTCAGAGCGGTCTACTCTGACGACGAGACAGTATGGGAATGGAGAGAAGTGATCCCGTAAAGTGCATGCAAAACAATCTCCCTTTGTGGCTCCTTTAATTTATCATTATCACTTCCATTACAGGTTTATCCGAATATGAAATGGTTCTTTGACCGTGGATATATGTTTCTTGCATACAATAGAGAAGCCAAAGTAGACGGCTTGCACCTCCTAATAGCGTCGTTTGGATTGGTATGACTGACCGAATCCTCTCCCATTATACTATTTTTGAGTTAATCGTTGGAGCAGTGATCAGCTTTGCTCTTGTGGTTTGGCACATCTTCTTTTACATTTCAAAATATGCGTCATTTTCTGTACCGTTCATGCAGTAGCGCCTTTTCAAGCTTTGTTTCTTTAGAGATCAAATGGTAAACTTCTTCGTTGGGAATTTCACCGTAAAATGGCTATTTACATGCTTATACAGGTAAGACTAGTTACTGCACGTCCATGCTCCATCTTGTGTTCAGAGTGCTATTCCTGCGAGTTTTCTTCTTGTTCCCGCAGTTGGTGCCGTTTTGGCCATGACGAATCTTGGAACAGACTACCGTATGCAACGAAAACGTACTAATGAAAAAGTGTTTATTTAGGTGTCAATCTGCTGTGTATGGCGTCGTTCTCGACGTATCCATTGGCATACAATATAGTGTTTATCCTCTCTCATGGGAATATGATCAGAAAAGGGTGGTTGAAGACTCGGACGATTGCCGAAAAGTCAATGTACGGCAGCTATAACGTGAATACATGATGATAAATATTTGTTTATGATATGGTGAATCATTAGCGAGACATGAACCAAGGTTTTTGAAAACAAAATATGTAGATGTGTCGTGGTAAATCATCTTGAAACTAACTACAGTGATGCCTTCGATTTTTTATTCGATATAAACAACTTTTTTAATAGAGTATTTAATTTATTTAATGCATTTCTTTTACCATTGTTTGAATTTATAACAGGCGAAAACCAATAACGAAAATCTCAGCCAAACGAGAGAAAAAACAATCTCATGAAAATCTGGTTACTTTCACTGTTTGAGTGGTGTATGTCGATTTCTGTTCGGCGATCGCTCGAATCTTCAGCCACCCCTTTCGAATCATACTTCCATAGGACATGATAACGGCAATATTGTAAGTCACAGGATATGTCGCAAATGAGCCCAAACAAAACAGATTCAGTCCTAAAATGAAGGCCGTTGTATAGGGGCATATTATTCCTGCTTACGGTAGTATGCACTTTCGTATGACATAGCGAATACAGCTCCTGCCGCTGGAACAAACAGAAAACTAGCTGGGATTGCACTCTGAATGGAGATAGTAGATAAAAAGACTTTTAAGCATTCGATTTGCATTCTACGAAATATGTATACTTGCCTGTATTATCAATTGCAGCGACATCCGTCTATGGAATTCCCATCTACGGGATTTGCTCGTTGTTATCTGTGAAAGGAATTTGTTTTGATATTCCGGACTCTTTTTACCGATGTAGATACTTACGAATTTGTTGATGTAGTGAAAAATGTGTGTGATTACAAGAATGAAACTTGACGCTCCTCCAACGATTAACTGAAAATTAAAACTGATTGGATCATCAAAAATATGCGCATTAATGCGACTCGCTACTCCTAAAGACACAATGAGTAAGGTGAATCCATCAACTTCTGCGTCTCTGTTGTATGCCATTGATCCATATCCTCTTTCGAAGAACCACACCATACCAGGATACACCTTAACATGGATGTTCAAATAATGAAATAACAAATTCGTTTGTACTCTTTGGGTGTATTCTTTTCCACCCTCGACTTGTTCTCCAATGAAAACCAACTCAACGGCAACGGGAAAGGTGAAAAACACGACTGTTGTTAGATATATGACGGCTCTAATCGGCTGAAAGGGTGAATTGGGACCAAAATCAAATATACACTGACATATCCGAAGTGAAATGTGCTCCCTGGTAACATGGCTGACTGATGTCTATAGAAGAAACACAGGAAAGTGGCCGCTGCTGTTTGTGTGATGAGAAAAATCCAGATTATCTGAAGTTTTTCTTAGTCTTTAAAAGATATTCCGCGGACGTACGATCAGTGTATGAAGTTTGAAAATATTACGCATAAATGGACAACCAATGCCTGAAAAAATAGACAGTTCCGTATGATTGTTAATTGTTTAATGGTTTCCTGCACAGTATCCAGCCTGAAGAGGCCAAACAGGAACTGGAGCAACTAATGGAACGAATATGCCAAGAAAGGTCATCCAGAACTGAGTGAATAGTAAACTCCTAACGGTAAGTTCTTTGAATACTTGTAGATATAAGTGATGCAATCGGAACGCAACTCCCACGTTGCGCGTAGCTGGTGAACAAAGAATGTAAACGACAACTGCAGATGTTACTGTAGACGCCAGTCCGACAAGGTAGTAGTAACTGTAATCCACTCAGTCAGAACAAATTATCACAAGGTCGAACCAAGTCAAAACCAGCTCTTCCACGTGCCAGTACGTATAGTTCATCATTTTAATAGCATTTGCTGAAATCAACTTGAATGGACTGTTTCATTTTCTCGCATAAATACAATATGAAACCAATCCTGCTCAGATAAATCCCATAAATGGTTTCCTGGCACAAAGGACGTGTTAAAGAGGTAAGTCGCCTCGAAAAGGCGCATGACTGAGTTATGTTATTCCATGGCAGTCACAGCTCTAAACAATAATTAGAAAGGAAAATTTACCTTTACGTTTGTCCAGAAAAAAACAACACAGAAAGAATGATAGTTTCTTCGTTTTTCGCATTTACCAATGTTGGGCCAATAATAATTATTGAGCTGTTTAAAAACAATATTTTACCACGTGAATTTGAAAAGTAGCAATAACAGTGGATTGGAAAGTGGCGGGGCTGTTATCGACTTACTATCAACATGTCTAAATTATTTTAACCTGCAACAGATCATCAAATCTACAGTGAAGTAGATCGGTCGTTCTTTTTAACTCCGAGATTTATATTAATACGCCTCATCCTCGCATCTGTTGATATATGAATATCAGTCTACATTATGGACGAATCATTTCAACAAGACCCCATAAGAGTCAATACTTGTACTGTGATCGTTTATGCGGCAGGGACTGACACTCCGAATACAATCACAATTGGAGCAGCCACTGGAACAAACTTCGATGCTGTTCTTGATGCAACCAATAAGGGCATTTCATTGACATTTTACGTTGATATAGTGTATTGACGAAGAAAAACAATGAAAAAAGGAAAATGATTATCTTGTTTGTTAGCCGGAGATCAAGAATCAGCAGAACAAAAAATTAGAACATAAATCTTCAAAATCGTTTTACGAATCCTAGAATATCATACTCATAGGCATATACGAACTATCAGAATACTAAACGCATTAACTATGATATCACATGAAGTAGGAATGAAGTCTACCGGGAATATTTACCTACAATAGTGAGCTCGCACATTCAGATGATTGTTGAGAAATGAAGATCCTGCACTGGGCTGCTTCTTCTAGTACATCCTCGACGGTGCAAATCATAATGGGAAGCGATGGAGACGACATTATGAGCGAGAGGATGAAGGCAAAGGAAGATAATGGATAGAAGATTGAACACTGAAAGAGATTCAAAGTTCAATTCACATTTACCATGTTTACAACGATTCGGGTTTCGTGTTGCTGCAGTGTAAACTGAAGCAACCGATGGGATTGACAAGAAAATCGCTGGAATCAAACTCTGAAATGAAGTGGATTTCATTTTAAAACGTTTGAATAGTTCTCAGATACTTGTGCCAGCAGTTTGATTGTCATATTTCGATGATATGTCCATCTTCCTGACGCCTTAATCGTACACTAAAAAGGGAAATATTAAAAGTTTTCAGAAAAAAAAACACCACATAAATGGAAATATATTGGAATATGTGCCAGAGAAGTAACGAATACGCCAACCCAAAAACAGCAACAACCTGAAAGTAAAAGTTCTTTTAGAGAGACCAACTTCTCAACAAACAAATATCATGATTATCATCACAGTGTTTAATATTAGTCTATCCCATCCCGGTTCACGATTATATGCAATGAATCCTTGCCCTCTCTCCAATATCCAAGTCAGTTCTGGGTATTCCTGAAAAAATAATTTAATGACGGCACTCAAGAAGTCTAATGCACCTTTTCCATGTATTGTCTTGACCTAATGCTATGTTCAAGCAACAAGAAATAAGTGGCTACTGAAGGCACAAATGCGAATAAAACGACAACAGCATAGACAGTGATTCTTTCACGCTGAAACATGTACAATTTCCAAGTTCTATATAATAATAGAAGTATTGGAATCAGGGTAACCTTTGCAAGAAAAAATGGGCTGCTGGGAAGCATTGCTGACTGATGACGATGAACAAGACAAAGGAAGGTCGAGGCGCCTGTTTGACAGTCAAGACAGATGTAGAGACACTGATAATGTCGTTGATTATTGTCGACTAGGGAATTCGTTGTGCAATTTCTAGCCTCCACAATCTCATAGGAGCGGTCCTCTCCCATTTCGATAAACCAACACTCGAATATTTTGGCGGAGGTTAAAAATTTCACAACGCGCTCCCTACTGTCGAGTATAGGAAGTTGCACTCACAAAGAGACGATGAGGATCGAATCGACTCATTAAGAACTCGCAAATATATCCTGAAACACAACTTAAAAACTTTTTCAATCAGAATCTGTGCCTTTACAGTATCCTGCAGTAAAGGATAATACAGGAATAGGACACAAACCAGGACCAAAATATATCCCGACAAACGTTATCAAAATCTAATCTTGACGAATAACTCAATGAACTTCAGACAATGTTACCTGCTGATACATACTATGCATTCTGTAACTGAATGAAACTATGCTTGTTGATGGAATAAGAAGAGTGTAAAAGACCACACAAGAAGTTGGCACAATTAATGCGCCGATGATATTGTAACAGCTAAACCCATGAAATATATTGACCTATCATCTACGGGAAGAACCATTGCATAAACCGCTCCTCGTTAACAGAATACGTGAAGCTATTCATAGCAATCCTAAAGATATGGGACTGAATAAAAATATTATAGATCACCTGCATGGAACGAATACAGAGTAGAAAATATTAGATTTCAATTGAATGTGAGTGAGAAAAATACGACTACTAAGCAGTCATATGACACAATAAGACGAGTAGGATAGCATAAGACGGATGACAGAGTTAATTAATGGGACACCGTATTTGTTTTGGCTAGTGTACTTATATCTATGTTTTCAGGCCTCACGACTACAAATCATTCAGATCTTTTCTGTTTCGTCTGTGGTCAACTCTTTTGTCTACTGGTGGTGTAGTTCGGTATGTTTTGTATTCGTTGTTGTGAAGGTTGTTTTTTCATGAGAAGAATGAACTTGACGTGCTGTTCGGTCACTTGATTGCATATAGAGGAGAAGGTCAATCGGATTTTTCGAGAAGGGCAGAGAAGAATTCGCCCATTTCACAGCACAATATCACAGACACAACCAAATTCCGTCACACGTTCCTCAACTTACACTGTTTATACCAGTGTTAGTTGGCGCTTATCCACTCGTGAAATCATTTGATCGTTTTTGCCAATTGCAAAAGATATCCTATTTCAGATGCGGAAACCGTTCAAAGAATTATTCTACTTTTTCTTCTCATTGTCAGTCTTTTCATCCTTTGCATCGGCTCAATGGTACGGATATTCGTATTTTCCTGACTATGGAGGATGGACGAACAATTGGCACAATGATTGTATGGAAATGGATGGAACCACAATTACCATCGAGGATTGGGAAGATCATGGAACAATGGATTCAATACAGGACTTGAGGGAGCATGGAATAATGGATTCAGTAATGGAATGGGCAATTTCCACAGCAATGGATATCACAATCTACTGGAGAATTCATGGACGAATAGATGGAATAATGGACTGGGATCTGGATGGAGTACACATTGGAATAATGGAATATTTGGTAATGGATGGAGTAGTGGAGTCAATCCAGGATGCGAATGGAGGAGAAAGAAAAGAGTGAGCTGAGATGATATTGACCTAAAGATATGCACAATTTCAGACAAGCACAAAAGAAGAACCAGTTCGTGCAGTGAACGTTCTTTATTGATCACTACAACTACAATTCTAATCCGTTTGGTTCTAACCCGTTAGAACAAATAACAAAAAAATTTTTTGATTTTCTTCGAATTCTCACGTGTGTATATTGAATTCTCCGAGAATGACGTCATAACGAAGAAGCGATCATAAACATTTTCTTATAAATGCATTGTGTGGAGCCAATTGTGAGTCATAACAATCACCTAACTCGATGTTTATGATCATGAGATAACCTCGGATCCAAACTCAAATTCTATAACATTCGAACGATTGTCGTTGTCGCAAATCGTGCCTTTACTCTCATTTAATGTAATAAGCACTCTTTGTGCATACTCAAAAAGTTGTAGAAATGGTTGCATCTGTTTGTGATGAAATAATACCAGTACTCTTTATCTCCAGGTCTGTATTGTATTTTTAATATGCTTTGAATAATTGCTCTCAATATCCGAGTTCCGTGAGTGCGCGGTCGATGCATTGGACGGCCTGAAGTGAACGATTCGTTCGCTGAACACGACACGATTCTTCTCACCTCCTCCAAATTCTCCTCATTGAAACAGAGTGGAGGCTTCATCTTGATGATATTGGAGTGAGGACCATCACATGATATGAGAACTCCCATCTCTTGTCTTGCCTTAATTCATCCCTTTTGATAGAGGAATAGAAAGAGATCCACCTTGAGTATCAATTTGGCTGCCAATTCAGAATGAGGTTCCCTTGTTGCGCGATCCTTCACAAGATCCAGACCCCAGAATTGACCAACACCCCTGCAATAAGACCATAGCTCGATGATCACTGTATCTTATCTCTCGATACTTTTTGTCAACAATGAATCGTGGGCGATAAGTAATCTTGTGTCCTACCTGACATCTCCAATGCAATCGTGTTTCTCCTTCAGTCCATTCAGTTTCTTCTTGTACAGTGCACTCATGCACTCAGAATGCTCCAGAAGGTTGTCCTGAAGAGAAAATCATTCAATCTCATCCTCCTTTATGTAAAGGTTGCAATGTTCTCTTATCATTGCTCTGGACATAAAGTGGTTTCAGTCGCACACCTCTCGCAGTGCCTGTAGTACTCCGAGCACGGCCGCACACGCTACGGGGTTCCCTCCGTACTGAAAGAGAAAAGTCCTTTGCTGTTTTATCTCGATCGTTTCCAACATGAATCATAACGGTAGAGGACCACTAACCGTATTGAAGTATCCAACATCTCCTCCCAGTCTGTCGGCGATTTCCTTCCTTGTCACAACTGCTGAGACAGGGAATCCATTTCCCATCGGCTTTCCCATTGTGACGATATCGGGAACGAAACCTGGAAGTGATCAAACGTCATCATTTCCAATATGTTTCTCATGCTTCTAATTTATGCCACTTTGAAATCGGAGAAACCTATTCAACCCAGCATACAGTATACTCACCATCTCTAGCCAGTTGGTGTGCCCAGAATGTCTTTCCCACTCTACCGTAGCCCGTCTGTACTTCATCAATCACTACGAGACCACCAGCTGAGTGCACGTGCCTAAATATTCAATCATGAATAGAGTCACAATAAGAGTCTAAAATTACCTTTGTAGTAGTAACTCACTTGGCAACAGCAGGGAAGTATCCATGGGGTGGCAGCACCTGTCCTCCACAAGACTGAAGGGCCTCAGAGATGAACATTGCGATGTTACGACCATTCGACTGTGCCTGAAAGTCCTTTCAATGAAGGCATTCATTCCTGAATAAATCAGCTAACTTTAGTTATTGCATTTGTCAAATTTATAAAAACATTTCTCATTGTACCTTTTCAATGAGCGTTTTCACTTCATCCGAGTATTTCACTCCCATCTCCTCCTGTGCTTTCGCATCATTCATCTTCTCATCAGACAAACGATGCTTGCCTCGGTACACGTCAGGGCAGGGCGCCTTCAAAATTTTCGTTTAGATTTGAATTTGAGTTTTTGCGGTAAACTCACGACATGCACCCACTCGGGCTGCTTCAGTGTGCATCCATGGTCGAACTTGTATGGAGACATTTGCATCGTAGTGGTGACATGACCGTGGTAGGCACTGAATGGGCGTCATGCTGACGCCAATTCAGTGGTGGAGGAGAACGAACTGGTCTACGACTATGGCGTCGTTGTTGTGAGTGAAGTCACGACAGAGACGGAGCGCAAGGTCATTCGCTTCCGATCTGAAACAGAAACAACGTCATTTACAGTATTCACTTATCGTGCTGCAAGATTCAGCATTTAAACCTTTGTGAAACATACCCGGAATTGCAGAAGAGTACGGTATCCAGACCGGGAAGCGTGGCGAGAATCTGTTCTGCGCACTCAGTCAATACCGGAGATACGAATCGGACATTGCACGTTGAAGAGGCTAGTTGATTGGAGATCGAAGCAACGACTGTGGGATGACAGTGACCGACTAAATTGGGATAGTGTTGACCCAAGAGATTATGACTTATAAATTGATTTCCGCGTTATGACTGTTATTGTCAGTGTGAAACACATTCACACTATGCCCTGTAGTCTCTTCGTCCGTTCATAATAGTGCCGATCACAAGTTATTACTATCTGCAGCGGTCACCTTTCTTGATAAGAACGCTTATTTACTGATTCCACTTGTGTGCCAGAGTGAATCGGTTCCACTAGAGACTATAGCTATTGACGCCCCTCGGACAAAGTTCTATCTTTTCTCTCCCACGTGGCCAATTCAAAAGACCAATCAAATATCACCAACCGTGTTGGACATTCGAAATGCAGTCCAAGTACCGTCTTCCCGTTTCATCGTAGAGATACTGCATGGAGGCTCTCTGGACAAGGATCGGATCATCCTTGTAGAATATCTGACACGTGCTCCTGAAACACAACTTGTCCGGGTTTGGGACAATGGAACTGACCCGATGATCTTGCTTCTCTTCTCAAGGAGTTCCTTCTTGGTCTTGGAAGTCTTTGTGGCCACTCCGTTTGTGTGATGATATCCGTTGACTCCGTTGATAGTGGACATTGTCCCTGAATATCCATCGTGAGAACATGACAAGAATGGAAATGATTATCAGTGGGGAAACATATCTCGTAGCGGCACGAACGATAAAGAAGAAGTCGAATGGATAACTACGAGATACTATTTGATCGCTCGATGAAGTCAAATGGAATATTCAAGCACAGAGCTACACATCATCATTATTGAGAGTCTTCCTCACTGATAGCGTGTACTGGCCACACTAGACAAGAGGAACCGATCGCACTCACACTTTGCCCGGTTCTGCGGGCTTTTTGAATGGCCGCCTGTCGTAAACACTGTTTGATAGCAATCGGGTGCGCCTATTAGCCTATAGGTTCTCAGAAAGTGCGGTAGATGAAGAGAAACAGAGAAAAGGGTGAAATTGAAGACGCACGCGAATCTGTTCAAGCGCAATAAAAAGTTGAACTGGTCAAGAGAAGAGAGATTGAATTGAGAATGGAGAGTAGGGAACGGAAGTAATGGACACGGTGTAATGTTCCGTGAAATTGCCAAGAGATACCACGTTGAGATGGGAAATGATACTGGGTGGGGAAACTGTCTACTTCACTAAATACTTCCCGTGGCAAGACGATGATCAAGTTCAATAGATTGGCTCGGTGGGTCGAAATACATTCAGATTTGAGCTATCCTTTCGACACAATTTGATCATGCTACCAGGGAATATATTGGGATTTTTCAGCTGCAAAGATACGAGAGATGCTTAGAACTGTGCAACGTGACTTTATAACCTAAGCCTTCCGTCACCACCCCATGGCATGATCATTGCAATGATGAGATAAACCAATCCGGAAATTGGTGACAAAGTACAATTGAAGAGAAAGAAGGTCATCGAGAGAATTTAGTCATCGTCACAATGAAACTCCTTAGTGTCTATCAGACATCGAAGGGATTGTATTGATAAGAATTCAAAAGCGCCACTAAAATTTAAGGGATATTGCGGCTACAAGAACTGGTTACTCCAGGAAATGTGGAGGACAACTAGTGTGCAGAAGGGGCAGTTTTCAATCACCTTGCGAGAACGAATAGACAAATAGGGAATAATAACAATGGGCCGTTCTGACTACACTCTCTATCTGTTCACAGGTCAAAGTTCAATGGAATCTATGGGTCAGTCAGCCGAATGAATGGATAAGCACCTCCCCTCTCTTCTCACCTCTCTTTATCTATAATCTCTTTGCTCTTTGGGCTTTCGAGGATCCAAGCCATTCTGTCCGCGACACATCCGCCAAGAGATTGCGTTTGAGGGAGGGAAGTGAGAAGAGAGAGGGAAGAGATGAGAGAGAAGTTAGAGAAGAGGACGAAGTTGCCAGAGGTAAGGGATTGGAAGACGGAGATATCGTGAAACGTGGGAAAGAGTAGGAAGAGATAGGAAAAGAGCAGTGATGTCAAGAGAAGAGAAGGAGGAATATTCACGTTCGCTCAGCTAACAAGGCACTTCCACGCAATTTCAAGGAAATGAAAGCACGAGACAATGGAAAATGTCACGCACTGACATTGGATGTCCGCCAAATTTGAAACGAAAGAAAATTTCCATCATTAAAATCTTTCAACTGTAATAAACACCTCCAGAATCGCAACTCACGCGATAACCGAGCAGAAAGCACCCATTTCGAGTAGTGGTTAGTAGAAGCAACCGAGTTGTCGTCAATGGATGAAATGAATGAGATCATCTGGATAAGATAGGAATTAACATCAGCACTTTACATGTGTAATGCAAATGACCTTATTAGATTTTCTCGGTTATTGTCCATTTCATCTCTATTCTTGACCGGTGGAATGCTGCATCTTCGTTTTCTTCTCGTCTGTAGTCTGTTATGGGTGCGTGGGCATTGCCGGTTTCTACCACGATTCGGTTTTATTGTTCCATTACAAGCGAGTTTTGTAATCTTCAACGGATTTATGACGTCTTTGCGAAAACGTTTCTATATCAGTGGTTCATCAGCCTTTTGCACTAAAATACTTGAAGATACAAAATTCGTGAATGTCAGGTAGTCCACGGTGCTGAGGAGTCGACAGAAGATCTAGAGATCGACCAATATGTCCGTGCGAAGAAGCAGTTGGAATACAGGTACGGTTGTCGCAGTCTTCAATGTACGGTAGTCCAACTAGGTCAGTCACATTGCAGATGGTACGCAAGATGTCTGGAAGAGCGCGCGGCACAGAAAAACGACATGGATAGAATCACACCGGAGGTGAGATTTACACCCCAGTGGATTCTTTTTACATTCTATGTTCCCAGGTCGTCATCGTTCGTCCAGGCTCAGAAGCCATTCTTCCCTGTTTCTCTTGGTGAATTGTCTGATCTTTTCATGCCATAATCCATTATTTGAGCATCTCTCCTGAGGACAAGATTGAGATCGAAGCAGTATGGAAACCGAGTGAAAACTTCATCTCCAAGCGCTTCAATCAATTCGTCGACGCTTTTCGAACGGTGGGATTCTTTGAAGACTGCTGATATAAATGGAGATCCACTTCAGTTCACTCGTCTCGCAGCAGAAAAGGCGCCTCCTCCTAATGATTGGAGATTCGAATGGGAGTTTGCGGCACCTGGAGATAAGAAGTGAACATGTTCACTTTGAATGGAATCAAAGATACTTCGTAGGTGGACACACATAACTGACAATCATGGGAAGCACACTGTCATCTCCAAGACTATCAATGTTGTTAAATCGTGAGTGATCACGGAAAGACTTTTGAATGAACTTTTGATATTTCAGATTTATGTCCCGTGGAGATCCATACAAGGTCAACGTTGGTGATAGATACGAGCTGATCATGAACAATGTGGATGTTTATGGTTCGCAATCCATCACATTCCATTCTGAACTTCCTGTATATAGTGGAATATGACAGGAACGGGCTTCTATCGATGCATCAATTATCACGGCAAGAAGAATCTCGTCTCTCAAATGTACTACATTGAACCAATGGTGACTCCAAAGAAGCAAGAGAAGTCTGCTTGGGTAGACACTTTGACAGGAAACCACTGAAACATATCCGTCCTATAGATCAAACGAGACCGCAAAACTCCGAAAAAGCACAATCCCTCGTATCTCAAAGTGAAACCGGGTACGGATCTGAAGATTGTGACCGTGGTGAGTGTGGTGTGAATGAATTCTGTCATCTTCCAAATAACAGACAACCCCAAAACGATCGCCATGGGGTATCTGTTCAACCTGCAACAAGGAGGAAACAGCTGAAGCCAACTTCACGATAGGAGAGTGGAGAAGGAAGAAGGAGTGTTACGTTCAGGTACTGTAAGAGTGACATGGTCACTTAACATTGGTTTCCCTTTGGTACCGAATAAGTTTCAGCGTGTTGCTCCGGTCAACAAACTCACCAAGGCGAACGCCATCTTCAGACTCTTTGACAGCATTCCTTGCAGGTTGTTGATAGTAATGTTTGTAATTCTGATGATAAATTGGTTCCTTCATGTCCTAACCATTCCTCTTCAGAAGTTCTCTCGTCCCTCACTCCTTGAGTAAACTTCTCCGAAAGCACGTCGTTGTTGAACATGAGTACCAATCCTGTCTCGTATGTTCTCACTTCTTCTCTTCTTTGACTTCTTCTTCAGGTTGACTGTCCCCTTCGTCCTCAACGTCCTCGAATCATTCAGAAGATGGACGAGTTCGGAGTTTTCCACATTATCGGTGCGTACTTTCCAGAATCTCGTCGTAATTCACCTCGTCTCAACTAATTTATTCAGACATTGTTCCCGTGGGCGAATTTCTCCTCAACGACGTCCTTCCTGAGATGCGAAGACCTGTGAAGAGGAAGAACATTGCGGTGGGTATGAGGAGAACTGATAAATGCATCGAGACGCCTGAAACATAGATTTCTCTCTCAATATTGCATCAAAGTGTTCCTTTGAGGTAGTTGAGGATGATCCGATGACCATGACCTGTGGTCTTCTTCCCCATGAACAACATGGAACATGGTGGGCAGTTGAGGGAAGGGAGACTATCTCATCTATCAAAATGGTACGAATTAGTGTTGATAGAGTAAATCCCTAAGTTCATTCCATCTGTGGTATTCCTTTTTACGTGCACGCCACCTTTTCCCATCTTATTATGCTTAACAACAAAGAAACTGTCCTCTGAAATGAGACATTCCTCAGTTCCGTAATGATTCCCGTGGTGGTCGTTTCCTCATCAACGAAAAGGGAGAACTCATTGTGAGAAAAGCTGATATGGATGACACGAAGAAGTATTTGTGAGTCAATTTGACATTAAAAGGGATATGTTTCACTTCTTCCTCAAACTTGATTGAGGGTGTAATTCAGTTGTTTCTCGGACGATGATATTCTTCTTGCGACGTACGACGTGACTGTGAGGAAGAGCGACTTCTCGGAAGACGTGAGCGACGAAAGGTTGAAACTTCCAACTGAGTTGTTTCAGTACATGGAAAACATCAAAATGGCCATTCGTTTCTCCGCTTTCCTACTCATTTTCCTTCTCATTATGAACCATATCCGCAAGACCTAAACGGGTAACTTTATTATTCGACTCCATCACTTTGTTCTCGATAAATGTTTTTTGATACTTCTCGATATATTTATCTCAACCCCCCCCCTTGACCTCCTTGATGTAATCCGCATTCGGAGTGTGTATCTCGCATCCCACCGTTTCAATCTGAAAGAGAAAATGCTGTCTGGAGAGGAGAACGTTGTATTTTACGCCGATTAGATTATAACGACTGGTTTTGGCTATTCCTTTCCAGCACTTTATAACTTCATTTTTCTTTATGTGTAAAGAATGGGACACTAGTAGTGCACGATCCAATTGTTTAGCTAGTAGGAAAGGTAGAAATTATGGCATAGCTCGTTATGGCATAATCATTTGCATAATCAGAAATTATGGCATAATCATTTGCAGAAAACTTTCGTGATACCTCATTATTTCGATTATAAAGCAGATTATTGGCAGCAGATGTAATTCTCGTGTATTGGCAGTAACAAATGAATAACAACCTCCTCTCTTTAGCTGAAGCGATGAATATAACTGATCAACCATCGAATTTGCTCCACACTTTTGAAATCGTTCACAAGACGATCCGATGTATGACACTGATCATCAACATTGCTACCGTATACTTAATCATATTTCACTCGGGAAAGGCTTGCGCTACTTATCGATACTACCTTCTTATGACTCAGGTTCCGGCATTAAACGTATTTAACTATCATATTGTTCAGTTATGCACGTACTCTTTCGACTTTATGATCACCTTTGCGTATGATCCCATATTCTTCTTTCCAGCTCCATGTGTTTACTCTATGGGATTTCTGTACAATTGGTTTCAAGTGGACTCTCACACACAAACGATATGTCATCATTGTCTTTTTTGCCATTTTTACGACCACATTTTTACGTTCACTCTTTTTTAAATAATAGTTATTTCGTTAATTCAGGTTGTCTATACTTTCTGCTTTACTTCTATGGGTCCGGCGATAGGAAGTTGTTTCTTTTTCCGTCACCAAGTAAGAATATATAGCTCTTATTGTCTAATTATTACTATCACTCATGCACTAATGTTTAGGCTGTGATGATGGAAGGCTCAATTTTTTAATTGAAAACGAATAACAGGGCGATATTTCACGTTTCAACATTGCTCGTCTTCGCTTTTGCTGCTGTTCTCGTTGCAGTACGCCAATGTCCTATTCTTCTTATATAATAATAATAATTTATCTACATTGATACCAATGCAACTCGAGGGAAAATAGTGAAACAGTTGTATACATGAATAACTGGAAAACATCTTGACTGTGGGAGAGATCAGAATAGGGATTGGGGGGATGTCCATTTGTATCCAATCCATCCGTCCCAAATAGAGTGATGATAGTCGCATAGATAGTGTGAGTGGAGGAGTGGCTGTGAGGAGGCAACAG